>PVJO010022037.1:0-28758 GCA_004026905.1 Hystrix cristata | reverse complement strand
CAGCGGGACGCCAGGGCCCCGCGCAGATTCCTGCAAACAATCCCGGGTCTGCGTCCCGGTGCAGCCCGCACATCTGGGGTCCCCACATCTAGGGTCCGCGAACATAGGGTCTGCATGATGGAGCCCAGAGCCGGGGACCCTGGGAGGGGTGGACCGGCAGGAGCAATAACGAGAAGCGCCGCGGGGGCCTTACCTGTGTCGCCGCTTCTTGCGCTTCTTGGTCTGGTTTAAAGCCGATTTGGACATTTTTCGATCACTGGAGGAAACATCTTCAGAATCTAAAAATTGGGCGGAGGGACATGCGGCAGAATGGGGAGCGCGCTCCGCTGCGCCCGGGCCCGCGGTCTCCCCGAAAGCCCTCCGGGACTCCCGGGGACCGACCCCGACCTGCAACCCATCCCGGCCCCAACCTGGGCTGCCACCTGGTCGGTGCCTGAATCTGGAGGTTTTAGACAATTTCGCTGCAAGAGAGGCAAAGGCCCTGGCGCGCTCGGGGGTGGGTTCTGGGGGTCGCAGGCACACCCGGGGCGCTCTGTAGCCTGCCCTGCGCTCGCAGGCCTGGCGTCCCTGGCCGGAAAGTTGGCCCCAGGGAGAGAAGAAGCCCTGTCACGGGGATCTGGGGTCCAGGAAGGGCAAGGAGCTGCCTTTCGTGGTGTCCGCACAATGCGCTCTCGCCGGAGGCCCGGGAGCCTGCGACGCGCCACTTTTCGTTGCCCTTCCAAATAAAAACAATAACAACAAAACGAAACGAGAAATCAAGGGAGTCGGGGAGAGCGCACTTGACTCGGTGGGCAGAGAAGTCCAGGACACATGGTCAAAAAAGTGTCCAGGGAGGGCGCGGCGAGGTCATCAGGGGCCCGGAGCCCGCGAAGCGCCGGAATCCGATTCATTGTGGCGCTGGTAGGATCGGGTGGCGGCCGCTACGACTGCCGGGTGGCTTTCCGAGTATGTAGGGGTAAAAAACAGACCCCGGCTGAGCAATGCGGGGAGTTGGGCTGGAGAAAGGAGAAGGAAGGGAAACGACAACTTTGGACACCAGGGTTGGGGCCAAGGCGGCACCCGCTTGCAGAGCCGCCCGCGCGAGGACCGGCATCGGGCTCCGGGAGCGCGGGTCTCCCCGGGGCAGCGGAGCTGGGGCCCAGCAGCGCGCCCGGGGACCCTGCGGCACAGCCCCGACACCCCGGTATCCAGTGGGCCCCAGTGGGGCGCTGCGGCGGAGCCCGGCCAGACGCGGGGTCGCAGGAACTGAGCAGCGGTCGGAAACGCTGGGGCGGAAACCCGGAGAGCGCCGCAGCATCCTCCGGGTGAGGTCCCTGGGGCCGCGGGCTCCAGGCCCCGGCTGCGACCCCTCGGCCTGCACGAACTTTGCCGCCCAGAGGAGGCCTTGTCCCGCAGGCGAGAGCCGACGGCTCGGGGCTCCCGGCGCTCGCTCGCCCGTAGTCAGGCAGCCTCGCAGCCTCGCCCTCACCTACCCGAGCTCGCCGTCTGGCTGGTGTCCAGCGGCCCCGACGCTCTGCCCAGTGGCTGCAAGTGGACGCTCTGAGGGTCGGATAGCACTTCCAGGAAGGTGGGCTGCGCGTAGAAGCCGGGGAGCCCCCCGGGCCCCAGGAGCCCCATGCCGCCCACTCCTGCGGGGCTGAGCACCGAGCGCGCCGCCAGCAGGTGCCCGGGGGCCAGGCCGTCGAGGGCAGCGCGCGGGTGGGAGCTGGGAGGCTCCTTGTTCAAGCCCAGGATCTCCTGAATGCCGAACCCGGTGCACCTGGCCGGGGCGCCCCCCGAGGTACTCTTGGCCACTGTCTCGGATTTGGGCTTGCTCAGCGCTTCCCCTGATTTCCCCGTCATCTCCCGGTTCTTTGGAGGGGCCGAGGCCGCCGGTCTTTTGCTCCCCCCACCCCCCCGCCGGGCTCCCCGCTTCGGGAAGTTGGTCCCAGGTGCCCCCTCCGGTGTCTAATGCTCTGGAGCCCCAAGGAGATTCCCCTTTTATCCAACCAGGCGGCAGCCCAAGTGGGGTCAGAGCTGAACAGCCAATCAACGGGGCCAGGAGCGATTAGGAATTCCAAAAAGCTGGCAGCGCCCGGAGCAGGCAGCGCGGAGGGGCCGAGGCGCAGCGGGCCAGGCCCAGCGCTGGTGGACTCTGTAGGATGCCCTGGGGCAGAGAGCCCAGGGGCCGAGGGGAAACAAGAAGATTCAGGGCTCTTCGAGGAGCCAGAGTGAGCAGGGGCTCTGAACACAGCCTGGCTGGGACCTGTCTCCGGCTGGGCCGGGACAGGCCTCGGGGTGGGGTGGGAGGATGGGCTAAGGGCAGAGGCTAGAACTCTTCTGCAGGACAACAGCCACAAAGAGGCCCAGATATGGGACCCCTGGTAAAAGGTGAGACATAGCAAGAGCGAGGGCCCTGAACAGTGTGTGGGGTGGCAGTGGGCATAAAAGAAGGCCGAGGTGTGGAGAGGGAGATGTGGGGTGGGGGCTTGTCACAGCTGTCCTCCCTAGCACAGGATACAATGCCCAGTTCAGAAAAGCCCTTCCACATATGCTGGCCCAAGGAATGAATGCACAGTAAAGGGGAGAGCAGGGGTCCCGGCAGGGAGGAGCCATGATGACTTCTTTGAGAGATCTCTCTCTAGAGTAAGCATGATGTGTAGGACTTTATTCGCCATCCAGCTATCCAGTGGACATGTATTGAGCACCTACTAGCTCTGAGCAAGGGGCCAGGGGCTCTGTAGTAAATCAGCCAGAGGAGGCAGGGGCCCGCGCTAAGATGAAGGCCTTTTGGCCACGTCCTGCCAAAGGGCAAGGAGAAGCTGCTGAGGAACCCATCAGGAAGGATGGGACCTTGGCCTGGCTTCCCATAGTGCCCCTGCCTGAGGGCTCCTGAGGACAGGTGGGCCTCTTGTCATCGGCAAAGGTGAACACAGGGACACAAGCAACAGCCCTGAGTCCCTGTACTGCCCCACCCGAGGGCTAGCTTGCTGTGACCTGCCTGGGGCTGGAAGCTGTCTTCTTTATCTTGAGACCCCCTCTCCACTGCACTCCGCATCCCATAGGGTTTTTGGTTTGTGTTTTTTGTTTTGTTTCATTTTGTTTGTTTTGATTTTTTTTTTCAGACTGGCTCTCACTATGTTGGCCAGGAGCCTTGAACTTCACAGAGATCCTCCTGCCTCAGTTTCTCAAATGCTGGGATTACAGGCTTGTATCCCCATACCAAGCTCCAGTAGGTTGTAGAGTTTCTTTTCCTTTTTTTTTTTCCCCCCTCAGCACTGGGCCTTCATACTTCCCCAGCCTCCTTTTTAAAAATTAATTAATTAATTAATTTTTGTTGTTGTTGTTTTGATACATAGTCTTGCTAATTTGCTAAATTACCCAAGCAAGCCTGCAGTGGTGGTGCACGCCTATAATCCCAGGACACGGGAGGCTGAGGCAGGAGAATCACAGTGAGTTTGAGGCCAGCCTGAACTGTATAACTACATAGTAAAACCCTGTTTAAAAAATTTTTTTTTCTCAAACTGGGCTCAAACTTGTGATCCCAGAATGCTGAGATTACTGGCATGTACCACCCGCCCTGGCTTCAAGTGTGTTTTAATTCGAATAGATTTTAATGAAAGATTCTTGCAAGAGTGGCCTATAATCCCAGCACTTGGAGACAGAGGCGGACCGATTGCTTCAAGTCCAAGGCCAGAGGGCGGGGGATTTAGCTCAGCGGTTAGCGTGCTTGCCTTGCAAGCACAAGGCCCTGAGTTCGATCCCCAGCACCAAAAAAAAAAAAAAAAAAAAGTAAATAAATAAATAATGTCAAGAAGCCTAAGTTAGCATGAGGACATTCGCTATTAAAAAAAAAAAAATTCAAGGCCAGCCTGGATTACATAGTGAGATACTGTCTCTAAATAAATAAATAAAGGTTTCTTGGCTTGAAGACATCCTACGAGGGGAGATAAAGATGCCGTCTGTTGCTTTGGTCAGAGATTGGAAACACAGGCTGGGAAGAGATTCCATCCAGCATTTCTTGCTCAGTCAGCTACAAACCCCGAAATGGAGAGAAACCCTCTCAACAGGACCCTCTGTGGCCACCATGGGGCCAGACTGAGAGGTGAAGGAGACCACAGGAGGCGGAAACTGTGAGGCAGGTCTTCACCCTCTCTGTGGCCCGCAGGAGAGTTGGGATTAGGCGCACCATGCAGTGTGGGAGCTATTTGGGAGAGGTGCTCGTTCACTTCCCATTATTATGTGCCTGCTGTGCACCCACATGGTCCCAGTCCCTTTACTGAGTCTCTGGTCTTCACAGCAGCCATATTAGCATCTTGGCTGTACATCTGAAAGTTGGCTTTGCAGTTCTCACTCACAAGGCACAGAAGAGGGCTCTGATATCTTTTTTTTTTTCCGGTGCCGGGGATCGAACTCAGGGCCTTGCGCTTGCTAGGCAAGCACTCTAACAACTGAGCTAAATCTCCAGCCCCGGGTTCTGATATCTTGACGCATCTTTCACCTTGTATTCATTGGAGTTGGACTCCAAGTGCACCGCTCATATAGGCAGCAATGTAAATGGTGCACCCCAGATTGTACAAAGCGGTGTCCTGGCGTCCTTGCCTGCCAGAGAGGAATTTCTGTCCTTATTTTACAAATACAGAAACTTAGGTTCCCTGATACGTTACCTATTTGGCAAGCAGCAGAGGCCAGACATCCTCGAACGTCAGAGCTATTTCTCTCTCAGTCTGTCTCTCTCTCTCTCAATCATTTTTTTCTCCCAGAACTGAGAATTGAAACCAGGGCCTTCCCACTGAGCCGTATCCCCAGCTCTTTTCTATTTTTATTTTGAGACAGCATCTCCCTAAGTTGCCCAGGCTGGGCTCGAACTTCTTATCCTCCTGCCTCGGCCTCGCAGAGTGCTGGGATTACGGGTTTGAACCGTCACATGCCGCTCAGAGCTGCTCTCTTTCGACGTCATACCTCTCTCAGCCCCGCTCCGTGCCAGCCTCCCGGGAGGATGAACAGGGATGCGGTGTTAATGGCATCCGTCATGTCCCTGACTTATCGTGACACAGCCACCTTGAGCCAGACGCCAGCCGATGGGCAAGGACGTGAGTGACGAAAACACGGGCATGAGAGACGGAGTCCACTCTTGCCAGGAGAGGAGGATGAAAAATCTCTTGATTGATCCCTGTCTAAAGCTCCCAGTTCTGAGTTCCGGGAAGAGAGTCACCACTCTCCCCCAGGAGAACAGGGACAGGGACACCTCCAGGCCCTCTGCAAGGCGTCCTTATCGAGGCCGCAGGTGGGTGGGGGCAGGGGGCAGCATCCTGGCCACTGGACTCCTGGACAGTCACCTTGTGGGGAGGCTGGCTCCAACTGGGGGGTGTCACTGTTGCTGCTCTACGGCTGCCTAACTTGGGCCAGACCCAGAGTGGGGAAGCCCTATAGGGAAAGCTGGGCCCGAAGGCTTGGTCCAGGCCTGGGGAAACGAGGCAGTTAGCTTCTGAATCAAATGGACCAAAATCCTGGGTCTGCTTTGAGCTGATCATTTAACTTCTCTCTCAAATTCTATTGCTTTACCTATAAAATAGCTTATTCCAGAGTCGTGGGCACCGCTGACCCCACAGTTTGCACAGGGTTCAAAAGCATAGGCTTTAGAGCCAGGTTGCCTGGTTTCAGATTCTTGCTCTATTACTTGATTGGTAACTTTAGGAAAGCTATCCAATCTTCTTGTGCCTCAGTTTGCTCACCCATAAAATGGGAATAATGCCTACCCCTCAGAATTGTCATGAAGATTAGAAATGTACAGTGCCACACACAGTGAATGAGTTTTCCCATGCGTGTACATCGTCAGGCTGCAAGGCAGGACCCAGTGAGTGTCCTTCATTATTACTATCACGCAGGAGGATGCTGTGCTTAGGACTGGCAATATGGCAGGGAGTAAGATAGATCAAGTTCCTGACATCATAGAACAGGGGCCAGATTGTGAAGGGGGTGACTAAAACACTTACCATGGTACACAGCCCTGGAGACTGGATACATGGTGGCCCTTACTACTACTATCAATGACTGCCAGACCCCTGAACACATTAGTCCAATCAGCCTTTCCAAAGGTTCTGTTCCCCTTGTTAAAAATAAGATGTTAAAGTTTGGGCTGAGTGTAGAGGTGGTGCACGCCTTAATCCCAGCACTTAGGAGGCTAAGGTAGGAGTTTCGCTGCATGGTTGAGGTCAAGTTGGGGTACATAGTGAGTAAAAGCCCAGCCCAGACTACATAGTGATATCTTGTCTCAAACAAACAAACAAATGACACACACACACACACACACACACACACACACACACAAACAAATGACACTAAACTCAGGAGGGAGATAAGGGAAAAGGAGGGAATATGTTATGTCGGCTCTCTCCTCTGCCCATGTGCTGCTCATGTTTGGCCCCAGCTGCGTTCCCCTAGTCACTGCATCCCTGAGTCACTAAGCAGCCATCAGCAGCAAATTTGGGGAAGAGCTAGAAAATGCAGGGAAGGGAAAAATCCGTGTTTGAATCAATAATCCCATTATGAATCTGTCACCCATGAATGTGCTGCACTGCTTTACATGCTCTGGGTAGCTGGGCTAACCTCTGGGAGGGAACTTTTACCCTCATGCTGGACAGTTCTCCCTAGAGCCTCAGATGGGCCAGCCAAAGGTCTGGCTCTCTCCTCCTCCTGTCATCAGACATGGGACTAGAGGTGGATGCTAGCAGAAAAGCACAAGGGTTTTCTTTTTCTTTTTCTCTTTTGGTGGCGGGTATCAAACCCAGAGCCTTGAGCCATATGCTGTGCTCCTTCAAGAGGGATCTTGATTCACGTTTAACTTACACTGAATATTTATTAAGTGATCGACTTCTTGACATTGTCTCAGGGAATTCTCCCAAATACCTTGCAAGACGCATATCATTTCCAAACGAAGAAGCAACCTTGAAGAGACGGTGACCTTCCCAAGAACACACAGCTCCCACGGGGCTGAGCTGGAGCCCAGACGTGCTGCATCTTTGTTTTTCTGAAAGGGAACCAGAGCACCCAGTGGAGAAAGGGAGACAGAGGCAAGCAGTGCCCCAGAATGCTTGAGCTGCCATCACTCCCCAGGAGGATGTGAGAGAGGAAAAGAAAGCATTAGCCACAGGGCTTGGGAGGGGCTGTTGAGGTCAAAATTGGAACAAATCCCAGAGCTGCAGAGAATAGTCCTATCTCAAACACCTGGGGGCTGGCTTTTCCTTCCAGTTCTCCAAGGGCCCAAGGAGCAATCTGTACGCTTTGGAGTTTCTTGGACCACCCCAGGGAGGGGGAGGAGGGAACAGTGCTTGGTAATGCCTCCGGCCAGTCTTGTTGAAGGCCCTGTCTCCTGTCAGTCACCTTCCAGGTGCCACCTGAAGGATCTTATCCCAGCAGAACACCACACAGCAGATTTCAGCTGCCTACAATCTCCTGCACCCACCTCCCCAGCATTAACCCTTCCTTGGCCTCTCAGAGCAAAAGGCAAACACCTTGCTTACACGTTGTCTTCATCTATGGCAGGTGGAAAGATGGAGAGAAACAAGCCACAGAGGACTTGCTCCATTACCTGCTTGCTGCCTGCCTCTAGGCTGCGTCCCAATCTCCAGTTCCAGGTGGTGGGAATGACCACATTGCTGATATTATGAGCGAGGGCTGGTCATACTTTTCCTCTCAGGACTGTTATAAGACAACCCAGTCAAGTATTTCTTCTGTCAACAAATATTAATTAAGCATCTACTATGAGTCAGATACCATTCTTGTTGGCAAGTCTTTTACCCTATGGTATAAAAGAAAGCAAAGCATCTTGTGTTGGTCAGTTTTCTTTTCTTTCTTTTTTTTTTTTTTTGGTGCTGGGGATCGAACTCAGGGCCCTGCACTTGCAAGGCAAGCACTCTAATCACTGGGCTAAATCCCCAGCCCCTTGGTCAGCTTTCTGTTACTGTATTTTTTTTGAGTTTTTTTTTTTTTTGTGTGGTGCCGAGGATCGAACTCAGGCCCTTGTGCTTGCAAGGCAGCTTTCTGTTACTGTAACAAAACACCTAAGATAATCACTGAAAAAGAGAAAATCCTTGCTGGGCATGGTGGCACACACCTGTAGTCCCAGAACTCGGGATGCTGAGGCAGGAGGGTCACTGTGAATTCAAAGCCAGCCTGAACTGCATAGTGAGATCCTAGCTCAAAAAAAAAAAAAAAAAAAGAAAGAAAGAAAGAAAGAAGGAGTTTATTTAGCTCACAGTTTCACAGACTGAAAGTTCAAGACCAGGTGGCCTCATTTGTCAGACTGCATCATAGTAGGAGACAGTGTGTGAGGAATCACGTTTTTGAGACCGGAAGCCAGACCAGGGAGGGGTGTCCAGACTTTCTTATATCAACTCACTGTTGTGAAAATGAGCTTGCTCTGTGAGACCAGTGTCAATTCCTTCTGAGGGCGGCACCCCAGTGACCGATTCTCTTCCACAGGCCCCACCTCTGAAAAGTTCGACTCCTTTCAAACACTGCCACACCAGTTTGCGACACATCAGCCCTTGAGTACACACCCAAGCCACATCCAAACCACAGCAGGCGGCAGCAGTTGTGCATGCTCCGTGGAGAAATCAGGCATTTGGTTCTCAGACTGAGGGAGGCTGGAGACGAGGGCTGACAAGAAAGGGAGCCTCTGAGAGGAGTTCAGTGGGGTCACCAGGGGTCTGTGCTGCAGGGCCTCACAGGTCAGGGAGAGGACGTGGGATGGGGGTGACGGTAAATGGGAGCCCTGGCAGTTATGAAAGGTGGGAGGCAGTTAGGAGCCTGCTGTGTAGTCCTAGCAAGAGATAACAGTGGTTGGTTTAGGGGCGGAGGACAGCAGCAGAGAGGGTAGAAGACACTGGATTTGGAATTCAGACAAAAGAAATCTGAGAACTCCAAGTGCTCATCCTTCAAGGTGGAGTGTAATTCTTTTTTTAAATACTGGGGATTAAAACCCAGAGTCATTGCACCAAACTACATTCCCAGCCCTTTTTTATTCTTTATTTTGAGATAAAGTCTTGCCAGGTCACTAAATTGCCCAGGCAGGGCTTAGACTTGCAGTCCTCTTGCCTCAGCATCCCAGAGTGCTGGCATTACACCACCATGGATGGCTATGAGTATAGCTCTTAGGGCTTAGAGGTCTGGGAGCCAAAAGTCTTCCTGAAGGCCACTTCTGTGTCTTCCTCAGAGAGGCCCAGAAGCCCCACATCAGCCCAAGACTTCTCTTGAGTCAAGGGTTTTTGTGGCTTTTCTTCCTGAGGCCAGAAGTTCAGTCTTTTTTTTTGTCAAAATCAGAGGCAAGGCTTGGATCCAAGTTGGATCACACAGGGTGAATAGGGAGTAGCCTGCTGTGGTCATTAATATTAAAATGTTTTGAAGGGGCTGGGGATTTAGCTCAGTGGTTAGAGTGCTTGCCTTGCAAGCACAAGGCCCTGAGTTCAATCCCTAGCACCAAATAATAATAATAATAATAATAATAATAATAATAATAATAATAATAATAATAAATAAAGATAAAAAGTTTTGACTCAGGAGGCTGAGGCAGGAGGATCACTGTGAGTTCAAGGCCAGCCTGGGATACATAGTGAGTTCAAGACCATCCTGAACTACATAGGGGTACTTTGTCTCAAAAAAAAAAAAATTGTAACTTGGTGGAAAAGCAGGATGGTGTGAGGAGGGCATGTGACCTTGAGTACAGCTTCCCCAAAGACCCAGGAAGCAGGTAGGGACCAGAGAACTATGTCCATGGGGCATCCAATCAAGGAAAAGAAAGGGGTCGGGCTGCAAAAGTATGACCAGGATTTGACACCAGGAAGAAATGTCCAGATTCCTTATTTATTGGTCCTCTGAGGTAGGCAGCTTGGCCCTTACTAGTTGCATGATCTTGGACAAGTTACTTCACTCTTTGAACTTCCATTTTTTTTCAGGCATAAAATGGGAATGATAAGACCTACCTCATAGGTTGCTGTGAAACAATATATGCAAAGTCTTCTAGGGGACATTTGCTATTTTATGGGCTGTCCAACATCTGAAACCGATTTCTATTTGGAGGAATTTTCCAACTTATGGTTCTTAGTGGAAGACATAGCTCCTGCTCTGCAATGAAACTGGTAATTCCACATATTTGTTTTTCCAGCTTCCCTTGCAGCTAGAACAGCTTCCCTTGCAGCTTCCCTTGGAGCCATGTGATCTGGCTCCATCAATCAGAAGCAATCACCCTGGACTCTGAATTTGGAGCCAGTGGCACAAAGAAGCAAGAACTGTGGAGGCTCTTCTCTGAGAGCAATGGTAGTTGCCTCAAGACCAAGTTGCAGGCCTCTACATTAGCAACAGAATTCCATGCCAACAGAATTCCAGGAGAACAGTAGTGGAAACCCCAGTATCTATCTAGGATCCAGGGGAGGTGACAGAAACCACAGTGGCACCTTCATCAGACCACTACATTAATGACGTTTTGGACACTGATTCTGGTCTCCAGACCTCTGGAGAATCTGTGAACTACCCAGCATCATCCTGGTAATTTCCTTTTTTAGTCAAGACAGAGTTGTTTATAACCTTGAACTCTATTACAAGACATTAATGTATTATCTAACTTTACCCCACACTGCAATCCAAGCTGAAAATTTTAATTTTCCTAACTAAATAATCTCATTTGTGCCAAATCTGAGCTATGCTTAGCATGGAGTCACATGGAGGATTTTGAAGAGAGATCTCTTTGTAAATTCTTGGCCTATGAGAATGGATGAGACACACGGCTGTCGACCTAGTTTCCTTTCTCTCCTTCCTTTCCTACCAGAACCCTAATTCTATTCAGAGTGGTGACAATCCAAGACATAGAAGACTTTCCCCAGCTTCCTATTCAACTAGAGGAGTCTAAAACATTTAGCAGATATCTTTCTTTCTCTTTCCCCCATCTCTCTAGCTTCCTGACAAACACAGGGATGACAACTAGTTTCAGCAGCTGTTTTGGAATAGGAGGTGACCTTGAGCATGGAAGCCAATCTTAGGAAAGCAGAGGGAAGGACAGGAGTCTGGATACCTGTAATGCATCTACCACCATATCAAGCCCTGAGGTGCCCCAGTGAGCTCAGTGTTTAAGCCACTGATCTCTGGTCTCTGTTACCAGAGGCCACAAATAATTCTCTGATACATGGAGAAGCATTTGAAATACATGTTTTGACCTAGGGGAAAATTGAAGTGCTGCTTCTTAGTGGAGGTCTGTTTTGTCCCCAGGTCCTGGCCATCTCTCTTGGGCCCATCTCTCCCCGTCCTGGGACTTGATCCTCACTTGGTCCTCTTATTTCCCTGGTATTTTCCCCAGTGTCTTCAGTGGTTGCCCCTAAAGTAGCTTTTGCATTGGTCCAGGACTCAACAACCTTGGTTTTGCAGTGGGAAAGCCCCTCACTTTTTGTTTATGTGCTTCTTTCCCTGATACCCAGCATTCTTCACACAGAGAGCACTATGGACTCGGTTCTGACCCTGCTTCAAATTCTTACTTGTGGGTGTTCAAGTCTTTTAGCTTCTCCATGCCTCAGTTCCCTTTTCTATAAAGTGGGGACAGTAATGCCTACCTTGGTTTCCCTCGAGGGCTCTGGGAGAAAAAAATAGGCTTGAAAATGCTCAGAGGATGGGGAAGAAGACTCACGTACAAATCTAGTCATCTGTTTCTGGATTGCAAATGATGACTCAGACTCTATCAACAGCTCATTTGCAAGCTTCAGTTATTTTTTCTACCTTGTGCTTGTCCGCAATGGCAACTCATCTGCCCGCCTTTTCATTCTTCAATCTTTTAAAGATCTCTCTGAGATTTATTCTTGTTGACTTGGTGTTTTACTATCTAGCATTTACATATAGCTTGCGTTTATCTATTGCGATTTACAACCATCTCTGGCAACCTCAGTTCATATTTATTGAGTGCTTACTATGTTTCAGGCATTTTGCTCAGCACTGCACATGGATTATCTTATTTAACACAGAAAACCTAGGGGATAGGTACTTCTGTTATCTTTTTTGTTGTTGTTGTTGTTTGCTTGCTTATTTGTTTGTGTGAGACAGTTTCATTATGTAACCCAGAGTGGCCTTGAACTCGTGGAAATTTTCCTGCCTCAGCTTCTCAAGTGCTGGGTGTTATCTTTTTTACAAACAAGGAAACTGAATCAAAGTATGGTTATGGCCAGGCAGCTAGTGAATTGTGTTACCAGTGTTTGAACCCACAGAAATCTGCTTTATGGCACTAAGATTGTGTCACTTTTGGTACTGGAAAGAAGCAGGTACTGATACAAATTGGAACCGCAAAGCCAGACAAGCTTTCCCAGGCCTGTATTCCCAGCACTGAGGGAAGCTGAGGTAGGAAGATGGAAAGTTTGAGTCCCACCTGGGCAACTTACCCAAACCCTGTCTCAAAATCAAAACAAAATAAAAGAAAAAGGACTAGGGATATAGTCAGTAGTAGGGTACCCCTGAGTTTGATAGAATACCTCTGAATCCCAGCACTTGGGAGGCTGAGGCAGGAGGATCACGGCAAATTTGAGACCAGCCTGAATTACATAGTGAAACTCTGTCTTTAAAAAAAAAAAAAAAAGAAGGGGCTGGGGATTTAGCTCAGTGATTAGAGTGCTTGCCTTGCAAGCACAAGGCCCTGAGTTCGATCCCCAGCACCACAAAAAAAAGAAAGAAAAAAGAAAGCAGGTGGCTTGTGGGTGGGGGTGCTTGTGAAAGGTAAAGAGAAGGAAGCAGGATTGGTCCAGAGAGCCGTGGACTGCAGTGCAGATCTTGTAGGGAGAAAAGCCTGCTCATTAGAGGAGCTGGACATGAACGAAGTGGCCAGTCTGAGTGCCCATACTACGCTCAGTCCCTCAAACGCTGCAGTGGACAGCAAGGGGCCCCGCTGGAGGCCGCCTGCTAACTACATTCTCTGCAAATGAGCTCTGCCTCTCAGGGGCCTTAGCGCTGCTGGGTCAGCTTGCCACAGCAACACCTGGCTCCAAACTGCGTGTTGGTTCCAGCTCTGCCTCATGTACCTCCTCTTGGGACCAGCGGCTGTTGCAGCACGGTCATCTCATGGCACAAGTCAGGACAGCTGGAGGCTGCCTACTTATTTATTGTCTTTATTTATTTACTTTTGTTTGTTTTGAAACAGGGTGCTGCTATATAGTTCAGGCTGGTCTTGAACTCACTATGTAACCGCCCAGGCTGGCCTCAAATTCTCCAGGATCCTCCTGCCTCACCTCTCAAGTGCCAGGATGAGAGGAGTGTGCCACTATGCCTGGCAGTATAATTCCCAGTTCAGAGAAGCAAGGTCATGCAGGCCGCAAAGATGTGTAGGGCCACAGGGAAGTGAGTGGCAGAGACCGGATTTGAATCCAGGCCTAGGGCACAGCAAAAGACACACTCACTGTGGCCTCTTCCCCAGAGAGCCTTGGCATGGTAACTGTGCCAGACCCACACAGGTCCCAGGCTGGTTAAAAAAACAAACAAACAAAAATAATAATTTAATTTAAAAATAAAGGTGCTGGGGCAGGGTAGGCGGCTGTTGGGGATTTAGCTCAGTGGTAGAGTACTTGCCTAGCAAGTGCAAGGCCCTGAGTTCAATTCCCAGTACCCCCTCCCACCAAAAATAAAGATGGTGGTGTGGTGGCACATGCCTGTAATCCCAGCACTTGGGAGGCTGAGGACAGCTGTGAGGACAGCTGTGAGTTCAAGACCAGCTTGAGCTACATAGTGAATGCAAGGCCAGCCTGAACTACATAGTGAGACCCTGTCTAAAAACATACATACATATATATAGTCTCATAGTCTCATTACTTAGGACTTGGAAAATATTAAGCCTCTAGGAATTTCCCCAAGTCCTCAGAGGGTCTTGCAGATTTCAGTATCATTTGAGGAGATTTTGAATTTAATAGTTTTTGATTCTATATCGGTACCTTCAAGTGAATTTAACAAAAAGTTACAATGTTTAAAAAACAACCTTAACCCACTAAAAAAAAAAAAGTAGCACACCAAGAGATCCAGAGAGCACTTAGATCTATATAACCCTCGCCTCTCTGTGGGCATGCGTGTGCGTGCGTGTGTGTGAGTGCCCGTGTGCGTGCCCCTACGTGCCGTGGGTGGAACCCAGGGCCTCAGGCAGCCGTGCAAAGCTCTACCTTGAAGCCGTCCCAGCCCCGGGATGCAGAGCTCTCTGGCCTGTTCTTGCTTGTGGACTCATTGGCTTTGGACTTCTGCCTTTTCCCACCAGGCACCTCTGTGCGAACCGCTGGGGACTCTGTCTCTCCTCTCCTGCCGTCCTGCTCCACGGCTGACCCCTTCTCCTCCTCCGCTTTGTCCCAGAGCCATTTCCAACACTTCCGGGGGCCATCGATGGCGCTAAGCCTTGCAGGTGCTTCTGCTCACCCCAGTTCCAGGCCAGGACTCACCTCCTCCCACCCTGCTGGGGTTAGACCAGGCACAATCCCGCCAACTCTCAGGTCCCCCTGGGTATGCTCAGGTTCACTGCCAGCAGATCATTAGGGACAAACACGACTTAGGCAAGTCACCAAGAATCTGAAAAGTGCCTTGTCAGGGAATTTCAAACTGAAGACAGCTTTATTATTAACATTGTGTTAAAGTAATACATGTTCATGGTGAAAAGCAAGACAATATCGAGAAACAAAAAGAAAAGCATTAAAAGCATCCCAAGCTAACTGCATTAACACATTGGGTGTCTCTTGTTTGGCTGCTTTCTGAGCACTTATGTGTATTGACAAAAACAAGATATCTGCTGGGTGGGGTGGTGCAAGCCTGTCATCCCAGCACTTTGGGAGGCTGAGGCAGGAGGACTGCAAATTCAACCCCAGCCAGGGCAACTTAGTGACTTAGTGAGAACCTCCCTCAAAAAAAAAAAAAAAGGCCTGGTGATATATCGACATATCTTAGTGCTAAGATCCTGAGAGAGAGTCTACTACTTTGTAAACTCTTTCGTTTCATTCAGAATACACTGTTAGAGCCACCAGTGTCTCCTACATTGATGTTCTTGCACAGCTGTTCTAGATGTACCTTATTTTCCTTTCTATGGGCATTCCCTGATTCAGGTGCAGCTCCCTTCCAGCAAAAGCATCACGTTCCACCACAGAGCCACCTGCCTAGTGGCTATATCCCAGCACTTGGGAGGCTGAGGCAGGAGGACTGTAAGTTTGAGGCCAGCCCTGGGGTGTGTTGGGAGGAGGATCATGCAGGGCTCCTGCCCCAGGGAGCTCAGCAGCAGGGTGGAATCGAGGGTGGGCTGCAACGGCAGTGTGCTGGGCAGTCTGGCAGGGCTGCAGTGGACACAGAGGCAGGGCCAGGCCCCAGGAATGGAGCCCGGGAAGGCTGGAGAGCCACTTTGCCAGAGTGAAGACCAGGTGGGCGCTGCTTGGCAAGAGCTGGGGAGGGGAGGAGGGCCCCTGAGAAGGCCCAGGACAGGAGCCGAGGTGGGAGGGGTCCCTTAACCACTCTTCAGGAGAATGGGGGCCTCTTTTGAGAACCCGCCCCGCAGGGGGTCCAGGCCTCACGGAGACCAGCTAGAGGCAGGCCAGGAGCAGGAGGAGCTGAGTCCTCCGCCCTCCCTTCTCCCCTCCCTTCCAGGCCGAGATCACCAACAGGCAGTGTGGTGCAGTGGTTGACGGTACTGGCTCCTTTGTTGCTCAATCCTGGGCCCAGTTCTCCATCTGCCACTTGCTAGCTGTGATAAGCAACTTACCGGCTCCATGCCTCAGTTTCCCCTTTTTATATGGGGTGTGCAGGGAGAACTTCCTAGAGGAGGCAGCAGTAGGCTAGGCTATGAAGCTAGACTGCTCACTGGGCTCCCAGTTTTCAGTCTGAAACAACAGACACCCCCCACACAGTCCTTCACCTGTGACCGTTTTCGCTAATATTCTTCATCCAACGTAAGGCTTTCGGATGTCGTTCTGGAAAGCCTCGTCCCACCTGTGCTTCATGTTGCTCCTAAATCATGCTGGGGAGAGGGTCGCCCACTCCCATACCCCGCCCTGGTTTTCTCTAGCCTGTCATGAATTGTCACAACCAAAGGTAGGTTGGAGTCTGGGGAAAATGGTAAAGTCTGTTTTTTGTTTTTGTTTTTTTGAGACAGTATCTCACTACGTAGTCCAGGCTGGCCTCAAATTCACTACATAACCCAGGCTGGCCTCGAATTTACGGCGATCCTCCTGCCTCGGCCTCCTGAGTATTGGGTTTGCAGGCATGCGACACCATACCTGGCTACAGAGAGAGACGGTGAATGAGCCCAGAGGAGAAACCTCCCCAGGTTCCCCAGTGGGAAGAGGAATTGTGGTAGGCGCAGAAGGGAGAATCCAACTGGTTACAGAAACCCATGATCCAACTCCACCTAACATCCCATAATAAAATGCTGTCAACTCTAGTTTCCTGTTGAAGTAGATTTGTTAAGAAGGCCAGCAGCCGTCAGAGGTGCCTTCCAGCCCTCCTGGGGTGGAGACCTCAGTAGGGTGTATAGGGGTTACTGGATTATGGGGGCCCCTCCCAGCCCTCTCCCCTCTGCAGGTCAAACAGGCCCTCTGAAAGGGTTTGTCGCATGTGTCTGTTCCAAGGCTCTGTGAACCTGAGACGGCTGGCGGCCGGGCCTGGAACCTTCTGAGGAAAGAGTTGTGTAACTCCTCGGAGAAGAACCCAGCCACTATGTAAGGTGCTGTTTCAGGCCTCGGCCAGAACTGGGGAGGTATCCCAGATCGGGGGAGCCGTGGACCAATGCTGAGGTAACCTCGGGAGCCAGGGGGTTGTTTAGTGCAGTCTCGGGCCCTGCGATCACCTAAGGGGCAGCCCCAGCTAGCATTCACACTGGCTGCTGCCTGCAGTCTGCCCACTGCTAAGCTGTCCTTCCTCCTGGGGCCCTCGGGGGCTGCAGAGGAGGCTTCCACGAGAGCTTGCCACTGAGCAGTCACCAAGGACCGGCCGCCATGCTGGGTGGCCTCATGGCGTTCAGTGGAGCCAGGCCAGGGAGCAGCGATGGGGCTCAAGGCTGGCGACAGGCCTGTGTGAGGATGGGGTCCTGCCATCCCCATTTCCCCACATCAACTAAGCCAGGACCTCACAGAGGAGGGACAGCCTTGGGCCAGGAAGGGAGCTCCCTGTGACCCCGAAGCCCTCGCAGAAAGTGGGGGGGGAAGCCGCAGGTCTTGGTCAGAGCTCAGAAAGCCAGCCTGGGCCTGGCATGGAGAGGAGGTCAGGCCTGGCTGCTCCATGGGACTGGTGGGTGGCAAGAACACGGGAGGGATGAGGGGACCTTAGGGGCCAAGGAGGGCAGGGCCAGCCCTTTTGTGAGCCGTTTTAATTCGTGTAAATGAGGGTTTTTAATTTGTTATTCTGGGTTTTATTTCTATTACTGTCTCATTTGCCTCTAAACCCTATTTCGCCCCAGCCTGGACCAAATTCCATTCGATGCATTAGGACTAATTCTCCTCCCAAAGGGTTAGACGTTTTCTCCCCACACAAAAGTCGCTTATTTTGGATAAAGAGACGATTAGATTTATCTTTAATATTTTAATGGCAGCTGGGATTAGTGGGCAAACAGCCCTGACTGGGGTTGCTCGCTGCGGATTAGGTTCTGATAAACTCTCAGATGGGGAGCCCCCCTACCCCACTTTCTGTTTTCCACAAAGTGCTTTTTTATTATTTTTGGTTGAAAAAAAAATTCCCTTGTCTTTTGAGGCATCATAAATTCCATTTGCTGTTTTCTATTAAATCAAGTTGATTAAATTCGTTTTGACTCTTTGCACATAGATCTTTTTAATTTTAACGTCTCCAGCATAAAATCTTTAATGGTGCAATTCGAAATTGCTGCAATATACAGTAGAGGACCTGATAAAACAGATGGAAATGAGGTCGTTCAGGGAGGGGGCCTTGCCAGGAGGGGCAGAGGCAGAAGAAGATGGGACTGACTCCCAGGGGAGGCTGGAAGCCCTGGTTCCAGAGACCCTTGCTCACTGCTTCCTCTCGGGAAGGTCCATGGTGCTTGTAGCATGTCTGGCACTGTGTTCGCACTGCCAAAGACCCGCACACGGAGGCCCGGAGAGGTCACCGGCTCAAGGTCACACAGCACACCTGAGGTAGTGGCTGGGTCTAGATCTTCTTTGGCCAGTGGCGCCACATCTTACCTCACAGAACCTCCATGTCCCCATCAGTGAAATGGGGAGATTAGTTCTGCCTGACCTCACAGGGGGTTTGGATGGATTAGATGAGGCCACACACCGCCTGTGAACACCGCTGGGCTCTCCTGGGTGCTGGGGTATGGGGCAGACCCATTTGGGGCCCAGAGAGCCGCCACCCCTAGGCAGAGCTGATTTTTGAGACCCCAAGCACCATCCCTAACCTCAGGGTCTGCGCTCCCCTTCTCTCCCCTCCCTTCCCTGCCAGTCTCTGGTCCTCCAGCCTCGCCTGCACTTTTTCTCCCACCATCCAGCTCTAATCCTGACCTCATCAAGTCCTGGGAAGAGTTGATCCACAGGAGCAAATCCCTCATTCAGAGAGGCAAAATCAGCTTAATTTGTAGCAATTTGAAGCAGGTCTTTGCCAGGATTTGAATATCAAATTATCCCACAGCCTGGGCTGGCCGGGAGGCCTCCCCCTGGGCAATGTGGATGGACGGACATGCTCTGGGCTCTCCTGGGGAGACTGCTTTGGAGCAACTAAGGCTGAGGCTGGGTAGGAAGGAGTGCAGGGGAGGTGGGGGTCACCGTCAGCCCCTGAGCTTGGAGGGCACCACGGCCCCCAGGCCAGAGGGACAGGAAGTTCAGGAGACTTACCTAGGCCTCTTGTCAAGTATGTTGACCCTCTGTGTATGGGAGCTCCACGTTGTGAACTCAACAAACCGCAGACACAAACTATGCAGAGAAAGAAAGAAAGAAAAATTTGTACTGAATATGAACAGACTTGTCTTCCTGATTCCCAGACCCTCCCAAACATAAGAAATCAAGCTTTTCATGACTAGGGAAGTTTGGGGAGATTTGGCTGGGGACTGGGGAGTCACCAAGTCCAGGCTGACTGGAGAGCCCAGCCAGTCAACACACGTTTACAGGGCACACTCTTCACACCTCCTCATATTTGGGGGAATCAGCCTCCTCTGGCGCCGACCCCATTCCTGCCCAGCCTCTGGCACTGTGGGCCGATTCTATCATGTCTGCTCTGTAGTGGCCCCAGAGGCCTGCGTCAGTGGTGACCAGGGCTCCTCAGCCCTCCCTTCCGTTTAGCTTGTCCTTTTCTGTCAGAGTCCCGCCCTGCTGTTTGTTCCTCTGTGCATGCTCAGGCCTGGCTGCCACCTGTTCGTGTCCCCCATTCAGCACTCACTGCCCTAGTCTGAGCTCTCGTGGGCAGAGCACGACCTGCGAGTTGTGAGCCTCTTCTGGGAGGGCTGTGGACTGCACTGGTCCTGCCCCTCAGGGGCCTTTGGCGTGAAAGTGGCAGCCACAGCGGTGGAGGGAGGGCCAGTGTAGGCCGGTGTGCCCACCCACCACCACCAACACAGAAAGAGAAGGTCCGGCGCTATCCTCAGGCCACCCACAGCTGGGCAGAAGCAGACCAGGTGGAGGGCCAGCACCAACAGCATGATGAGTACTACGAAACTACAGTGCTAATAAAGCACTCACTGTGCTGGGCAGAGTTCTGAGTGCGTTTCTTCTGTCTTCCCATCTAACCCTCTCGAGACCCTATAAAGTAGGAACACTAGAGCATACATCCATTTCACAGACGGGCAAAGTGAGGCAGAGAGAGATGAGCAGTGTGGCCCAAGTAATAGAGTAGTAAGTCATGGGCCTGCGGCTCATATCCAGGTGGTCTGAGTCCTACCTGTCCCTGTAACCTCTTTTTTTTTGTTTTTTCCCCCCCATAACCTCTTGTTCTCTCTCCATCCCTTCATCTTTTATTTTTTTCAGTACTGGGGATTGAACCCAGGGCCTTTCTACTGAGCTACCCTGGCCCCTTTTTTTTTTTTTTTTTTTTTAAATTTTGAGACGATCTTGCTAAATTGCCTGGGCTGGGTTTGAATTTGCTCATCTTTCTGCCTCAGGCTCCCAGAATGCTGAGATTACAGATGTGCACCACCACATCCAGATACCATCCATCCATCTTTATCTGAAAGTATTCTTTCAGATAGACAGACAGACAGACAGGCAGGCAGGCTCTATACAACAGCGACTGGTCTTATTCTTTTTTTTTTTTTTTTTGAGACAGGGTCTCGCTATGTAGTTTGGGCAGGTCTTGGACACACTACGTAGGCCAAACTTGCCTTGAACGCACAGCAATCCTCTGGCCTTGGTCTCCTGAATGCTGGAATTACACACATGTGCCACCACACCCGGCTTGGCCTTAACAGTGTAGTCAGTGCATTTTGGGAGCTCAGAGTGGAGTGTTCAACCTCAGTAAGAACAATCACAAAAGGCATTTCGGAGCAGCATCTTTATTTGTTCAGTAACATTCTCGGCAGGGGTGAAGCAGAGATGAAAGCCCATGGTCCATGGAGCTCCCGATCTGGGGGCCCGAATGCCTCGTAGGCAGCTATGCTAAGAGCTCTAGAGAAAGCATAGAGCATTCTGGCAGCCCTGGGAAGACCCTGAAGCCAGAGAGATCAGGGCAGTCTCCCCGGAGGAGGTGTACTAGAGCTGAGAACCAAAGTCTGAGTAGGACTCTCAGAGACAAGTCGTTGCCACCGAGTCAGTCACTAAGCAGAGGCCAAAAGGGCCCAGCGCTCCCCTCTGTCTGGACCAGTCCCTTGGAGTCTTTCCGGGCTGACCAACCCCGATCCCTTCTCCAGCCACCTGACCCAGCAGGCAGGCCCCTCAGAGGGAGGTCTGTGTCCCTGAGCCCCTAGGGCCTGTGACTAGCAGGGGTCTGGCAGGAGCTGTCTTGGGAAAGCCCAGTGCTTTGAGCCGAGGCTTTGCTCAAATTTAGAGCAAGAAACCACTCAGAATCACTTAGAAGGGAGTCACAGGGGCTGCCTGCCGTGATGGGACTCAGACTCCAGGCTCTCAGCGCCCTCCTTGCCTCTCTGGGGTGGTCCGGCCCCACCTGGACTCTTTCCCTCCCTTGTCCCCCACGTCTGCCTTGCCCGATGGTGGCCGGGGTAGCTTTTCCTGAATAACGATGGTATTGGCTCAGATTAAGGGCAACTAGCTGGCTCTTGGCTTTTCCTTTTTATATAACAACTAATCTCCTTCTAATCAGCCATTATTAAATTATATTCTGTTTTTAATTCATTCACAGATCACCATTGGGACAGCTGGAAGGATAATTGGGGAGAGGTAATTTATGTAAATGAGGAGCAGCAGAAGGTTGGGGGGAGGGAAGCCCAGGGCCAAAGGGGCCCCTCCCGTACCAGGCTGAGGAGGGGACAGTGGCTATGTCCAGGCTGAGTATGCTGTGGCCTTGGGGCAGCACACGGGATCCTCAGGGTTCCTGATTTGTGGCCCTTCAGCATCGCCGTGAACACTTCAGAGAATTGAGAATACACTACTTTTTAGAGCGGCATCTTCGAGGAGATCGACTTTCCTTTTTAGAAGATCCCGAGAGGCAGCTGAATGCCCAGCCCCTGAGAATTCTGGAATCGGAGCTGTGTTTGATTCTGGCTATACCACCATGTAGCTGTCTCTTAACCTTAGTTCCCATATCTGTAAAATGGGGTAAGGCCAGGACCTACCTGGTAGGGGGCAGGTGTGAAGCCTAAATCCCTGGCGCAGAAGAGCATAATACAAGAATATGGTGGCTCCAGCACTCTTAGGAGGACAGTGCCCACCAAGCCAAAATCTGCCCATCCTCGCTAGCCTGCAAGCCTGAAGCTTCCTTCGCATATCTGAGGACAGATGTCAGTCTACTGTGCATCTCTGCAGGAGGCGCTGGGCTGGGATTAGGTGCCCAGTATCTCCTCCGAGCATCAGAATGACTGTATGAAGTGGGCGCTGTTGACATCACCTTACAGATGGACAGACTGTGGACCCAAGCTCTCCCTGGACAGCTCCTGCCACAGAAGCTAAAACAGAAGCCTCTTGGGAAAAGGACAGGAGACTCAACAAACCTTTGGTAAGGTGACTTGGGGACCAGCAGACAGGGTCAGAGCTGGAGAGGGAGGCAGGTGAGGGAGACCCTTCGGGGCCCAGGAATAGGAGATAGGTGGTCTCTAGACACTGAAGGGTGAGTCTGCACGTGACTGGCAAGGCTGGCAGGAGCCGGTGGGAGGACTTTGGCACATTCCCAGAGGGAGGAGGGGATTAAGGAGAGCCAGGGAGGTGGTCCCAGAGGGTCCTCGAAAAGTAATGGGATTAGCCCCGGGGCGCCGAGTGAAAGTTATTATCCTGTGGGGCCTCTGTCCTCCCACCAGGGCTGCAGCTGTCACCCATCCCTGGGAAAGAGCCACCAACAGCCCCCTCCCCGCATGGGCCAGGCTGGCACCCTCTAGCTCCCGCGGGCTGTCCTACTGTGGTCATCTGTCACGGGACTGGCCTCCTAGACTCAGCCTTCTGCCGGCCCTGGCTGACCAGGCCACCCACACACAGCGTGCGCGGCATCGCCTTGTGCCTCGGTTTCCCCCTGGGCCGATGGCTACAGTGAGGACGCTGAGGGATTACGTCTGGAGCCAAGGCGGTCTGAAGCCAGGCCCTTGGGTTCCCAGCCCTGCCACGCGCGAGCTGTGTGACCCGGGTGTCAGCCGGCCTCTCTCTGTCCGAACTCGCAAAATGAGGGCAGTGGCTCGGCAGGTTTTCACGGGGGAGGAGCGAACATGGTCGGCCCCTCCGGGCCGCAGAGGGCAGCGAGCCTCAGCCTAACGGTGGGCGGGGCCGGTCTTGCCGGAGCCCGGCCGCCGCTCTGCGGAGGGCAGCACCTGGGGGTGACGCCGCTGAGAGCCTTCGGGCCGCTCGCGGCTCCCTCTAGCGGTGACAGCGCGGATGGCGCGGGCGCGGCCCCTCCTGAGACCTAGGGGCGGGGGCGGGGGGTACGCGCTCCCCGGGTATCGGAAGGGAGGGATTTCGGTGTCTTAAAATGGTTCCCAGGACGTGGGGTTTTAGCTCAGGGGTAGAGAGCTTGCCTAGGAAGTGCAAGGCCCTGAGTTTGATCCTCAGCATCCAAAAAAAAGGCTTCCCTTCTTGACCAATGCCTGACATCCATCAAAGGAACATCTTTCCTTTAGTTTGTAGAGCGGCTAAATGTTAAGAGGAAAATCCCTCGCAGGAGGGCAGTACGACTGGGACATGTCATCTGCCGGGGAAGGAGGTGGGCAGAGGGTGCCCAGGAGCCCAAATAATGACTCCAAACCATTAGGCATTCAGTAATGATTTTCCATGAAGTGAGACTTTATTAATCTCAACATCTGTACAGTTTTTTTTTTTTTTTTTTTTTTTTGGTGCTGGGGATCGAACTCAGGGCGTTGCGCTTGCAAGGCAAGCACTCTAACCACCGAGCTAAATCCCCAGCCCCCAGTTTTTAAATTTACAAATGAATTTCATTTCTAGAGCAGTTTTCTTTTATTTTGGAATTTTTAAGACAGAACTACTTGTTATGTAATTCGGGCTGGCCTTGAACTCACTGTGAGGCCCAGGCTGGTCTTGAACTCTCAGCAATCCTCCTGCCTCCCTCTCCCGAGGGCTGGGATTACAGGGGTGGGCCACGGCGCCCGGCTGACAGGTTTAGAGTACAGCGTTCCCATATACCCTGCACCCAATTTCTCCTATTATTATTTCCCCTATTATGGTACAGTTGTTATAATGAATGAAGCAAAATTGATATGTTACTAAGTGAAGTCCATGCTTTACTCAAATTTCTTCAGTTTTTACTTAAATGTCCCCTCCCCTCTTTTTTCTATTCCGGAATCGCACCCCAGATACAGCCTCACATTTAGCCATCAGATCTCTTTAGGTTCCTCTCAGATGTGATGATTTTATGCACTTTTTTTTAAAACGTGGACTGCTCCATGAATTTGCGTGTCATCCTTGTGCAGGGTTATGCTGATCTTCTCTGTATTGTTCCAATTTTAGTATATGTGAGGCCAAAGCAAGCACGATTTTATGTACATTTGAAAAGGAAAAAAAGTTCTCATTCATA
Organism: Hystrix cristata; assembly: GCA_004026905.1. Lineage (NCBI taxonomy): Eukaryota > Metazoa > Chordata > Mammalia > Rodentia > Hystricidae > Hystrix > Hystrix cristata. The sequence continues at coordinate 4,677 of PVJO010022037.1, read as the reverse complement.
GAGTGGAATATTGTGCTCCAGTAATTCCATATTCTGATCTGGAACAATCTCCAAGACAATATCAGTTTTTAAAAGAAAGATACAAGATAGTGTATTTTACTTCCACTATGGAAAGATAAAAGATATATATATATATATATATATATATAAATGTCTAGAAGGACATTTGACTAACTGGTTGCTGGTTGCTTATGTGACTCAGATGATAGGAGATCAGAGGTATGAGGGAAGATCACATATTACTCTACACCCTTTTGTGCTATGTTAGTTTCTAAAACTGTGTGTATGTATTATCCATCTTGATAAAAAAATTCATTAAACAGAACAGTACAGGGCCGGGGATTTAGCTCAGTGATTAGAGTGCTTGCCTTGCAAGCACAAGGCCCTGAGTTCAATCCCCAGTACCACAAAAAAATAAAAAATAAAAAAAAAGAACAGTACATACAGGTACAATATATTCACTGAATCTCTTGCCACTCCTGCTTGCACACAGTAGGCACTTAATAAGTGCTAGCTTTCTAATGTTCTGAGTATACCTTCGTGATCTGTGTTTACCAACCATCTTCCCTGTATGCTGCAAGCTTTACGTAATAGGCGCCATGAATGTTTGCTAAACAGCCAAGTGATTTCTACTGCAGAAGTGGGCAATGTTATCAAGCTTTCACAGGGCTGAGCCTAAGGGCCAACATTACCCCAGCGGGTAGGCACAGGGTGAGATGAAGTAAGGGATGAAGTAAGGGATGCAAATTACAAGAGTGGTTGGGGTAGACTGAAGGGACAGAACTGGCATGGGTGTGGTGGGAGGGGACCACACCGTCAGGCTGCCCTGTTGGTCCCCAGACCCTCGCCCTGCTCTGTGTCCAGGGTGCGAGGCCTGTTCAGCTCTCTGGTCGGGCCATGAAGTCTGAGCCCAAGGAAGAGGGGCTCTGGGTTGCCCTCTTCTTCCTGCTTTTCAGTTAGACAACCCCGGTCACCTCATTTGGCAAGCTCTATCTGGAACCTGGGTTCTTTGCGAGTGGACAGGACACCGAGCCCTGAGTAGGAGATGGTAGCAGGACACCCAGTGCCCGGCACCTGGCACGTCCCAGGCAGCTCACTCATATTTTTCAGGGATGCACTCAAAGCTGCAAGTTGCCTGAAGCCTGGAGGATTTAGAATTTGGGGATACACTACAGCTTGAGCAGTTCTTAGATGAAGCACTCCGGGCCTTAACCCACCCATCTCCACAGTCATCTCTACTGAATACACTAAACACTTCGGGGTGGCAGACAGTTCACATGCATAATCTCCTTAACACTCACAAAGACCCAAAAAGATCTTAAAACTTATTCTCATTTTCTTTTCTTTTCTTTTTTCTTTTCTAATATGAGAACTGTGGCTCAAAGAAGGTAAATCACTTCCTGAGGTCACAGAGCTCCCAAGTGGCTGGGCCAGGACCGAAGGCCAGCTCCACCTGCCTGCACCATCCTGAACTCCCAGCCACAGCCTGGGCTGCCTGGTGCCCACTCCGAACCCAGCTCCCACCCCAGCTCTGAACAAGTGCCAGGACCTGGTCACCAGCCCCCCAAGCTTGCCCTTCTCTGTGGCCTTCAGTTTCCATCGTTCCACTTCCCCGAAGCTGTCCGATCTGCCTCAGGGAGCTGTGCACTCAGCTTCCCAGGAGGCCCGGAACCCCAGTGTATGGGGCAGCGGTGGGCAGAGGCCCGGTGCCTCTCGGCTAGGCCGGTAGTGACACCGTGGGGAGGCAGGCGCGGTGCACAGCACTGATCCTAACCAAGTTTGCCAGCCCAGCTTTTCTCATGGCTCTTGCACAATGGTCTGCTTTGTGCCCACCTGCCGATAATGCTTAATTAGGCGAGGAGTTGATTAATTTGAGGTAATTGACAGCTAATTAGAGGCCCACAGGCTCATTAACTTGACATCTTGTCTTCGTGAATTGGCTGAGCAGGGTCAGGTGATGGGAGCGGTTGCCGGTCCCTTCCCAGCTCTGCCAACTCTGCGGGCCAAGCGATCACCTGGGGAGGGCTGGGCAGACCAGGGCGTCAGGTGAGTGTGCCAAAGCCAAGAACAGGCTGGGCTGGAGGGGTCCACCCTGACCTAGGAAGGAGCGAGTGAGCAGGAACGGAGGGCTCACGGGCACCCGAGAGGGAGGATGTCACAGGGGACAGGAGCCTATCTTCTCAGGGAGGAAGGGCAAGGCGAAGCCAGTGTAGGGGAAGCCTTCGAGTAAGGCCCACCTGGGGTCGAATCCCAGCTTCAAGGCTAAAGCTGGTTGACCACGAGTGAGTTGATTTCTAAACCTCAGGTGTTTTGTCTATAAAATGGGAATAATAACAGTACCTAAAAATAATGGTAACCTCAGAGGGGTTGTTGTAAAGAGTCCATGGGACACTGGAGTAAAAGTTTCAGATCAGTACTTTGGGGCCTGGTAAATGTTTGATTAAATGTTGATTATCCTTGGAGGCAGGAAGAAGGACAGAAAGAGAGACAAAGTGGGTAGAAAGGGCCTCAGGGTTGTGGGAGCCAAAGAGAAGCCCCTCCCAAGGGGAGTCCCTGTTACCTTGCAGGACACCTTCAAGCCTGACCACAGCACTCTGGCTGAGGGTGTCAGGGAGAAGATCCCCTTATTACAACCCCTTTAGGGCAGCAATTCAGCAATATATACTAGAAAAAAATGCACATGGCTTTGACTCAATTCCCCCACTATTGATATATATATATTATGAATACCTTTGTACATGCACAGTGATTTAAATACAAGGATATCTGTCCATCACAACATGGTTTGTAGGGGCACAAGACTGGACATGACCTAAATGTTCATAACAGGGACTGGCTAAAATGATGGTATATCCATACAGTGAATAGTATGTAGCTGTTAAATCTACATGTACCAATACGAACAAGATCCAAAATAGATTAAGTAGGAAAAAAAGCTGAATGTAGAACAGTGTGCAGCTCCCACAGGCTGGTCACTGGCGACCCAAGGGTTAGGGGATGGGAAGGAGATGCATTTTTGAAATCTATTCATTTTAAATACCATTTGTCCTTACTACATTTTCAAAAATACTTAGAAATTTAAAAATAGAATCATTTTGCCTCCCAAGTGAACTTGGAAACTTGATATCTGAACTTAAGGTGAGCGGCTCTGGTTTACTGGGGGCGGGGCCTAGTCCTACTCACTGAGTTCCTTCCTCCCCTCACCTCAAGGCTGCATGAGAGTCTGAGAATCATCTCTAGTCTATTGCTGTCCTGTGATGATAGAAATGTATGCAGTTCTGCTCTGTCCAGCACGGTAGGCCAGCAGTCAGACGTGGCTGTGGAGTACTTGATATGTGGCAAGTTCAAATAAGAAACTTTTTTGTGTGAGGGGAGAAAAGAGGTTTATTTAGTTTGCAATTTTGGAGGGTGGAAGTCTAAACAGCATGGTGGAGGCTCTTCACAGGGTCTCTCATGTGTGTACCTGTTTCCTGAATTCTTAATTTCATCTAGTTTATTTATTTATTTATTTATTTATTTATTTATTTGGTGCTGGGGATTGAACTCAGGGCTTTGTACTTGCAAGGCAAGCACTCTAACCGCTAAATCCCCAGCCTTCATTTGGTTTTCATTTAGATTTAAGAGGTACACATGACTAATGGCTACCAACTTGGATAGCACAGAAATCTCCTAGCTGTCCCTGACCCTGTCTAAGGGAATACCCAACCCAGGAATTACTGTTGCACCTGCTGTGTGCACACAGGCTTTTTGCTAGGAGCGTGTGTGGTCGGAACCTTGGAACAATCCTGGAAAACTTGTTTCCAGAAAGAACTGGAGTTCCTTTCTAGCAGAATCAGAACTGCGCTGGATGGAACCACATCAGAGATGCCAGGATCTGTCTTGGAAAGCCAGGTTTTTGTTAGGAAGGAGCACCTGGATGATACAGGAACGAAACTGTACATCTCAGCTTTGAGGTAGTGGTCCGCTCCATCTGGGCAGAATTTAATGGTTTAGATGGCAGAAGGTCATGGATTCAGGCACTCGCTTGGCCGCCATGCGTTGGACACCACAGCATGTCAGACTTGGGAGAAATCCGACACGCAGACCTAGTTTGGACTCATATTCTGAGTTCTCAGTAAGGGGTGGACACACGCTGGTTCTCCCTCGCGAGAGCCCAGGCATGGAGTGTGTGGGAGCCCTGGAATCTGGCTGACAGCACTCCCCCTATACCAAGTCACAGGACAGGGTCCCGTGTTCTGTGTCACTGCGGAGCAAACACACAACTGCCCACGGCACACAGTGACCACCTGTCTTCCGGCTCTGTGGCTCTGAACCCAGAATAAGCCTGACACCCTCTAAATCCTGCCGTGGTACGGTCCCAAAGAGCTCCCACTGGGCTGGGGTTTGAAACAGAAAAACTAGCAGCATTCATCGGTGTTTCCTTTTAGAGGCCCAGAGGATCTTAAATCCTAGTTTCGTAGCACAGCTTACATGCAGTAAAGTGTATGACTAAGTGCACACCTTGATGGATGTTGACACACACGTACACCTGTGTAACTACCACTCACATCAAGATGGAGTATTTCCAAAACTCCACAAGACTCCTTGTGCTACTTTCCAGCCAGTAGCCCAAGGCAACCACTATTCTGACTTCAATCGCTCCAGATTAGCTCTGTCTGTTGTAGAATTTCATATACG
>PVJO010022036.1:0-28810 GCA_004026905.1 Hystrix cristata | reverse complement strand
ATTTTGAAACAAATGTATGCAAATACATTTATTAATATAGGAAATAGGAAAATCCGTTATTGCTTCCTTTATAAATAATACAGGCTTAAGTTTTAAAGATATTACTTTTGCTAAAATGCATTAGACAGCTGTGAAAAAAATAACATTTTTCTTTGTGGTAATATCTTTAACCAGATTTGTAGCACTAACAATATTTCCTATGTATATATTATTTTTATTTAATACAGGTAATCTTTTTATTACCAAATCATATTGTTTCTCAGGAGATTACCATCAGTGCTCATAAAAGCCACAAAAGGAGAAACGGGATGCTGCGAAGGCATCAATCTCCCACAATGTAAAGCTCAGGCTGCAGATTAAATACACAGAGCTCTTAATACATTTCAATGAGTGACTCATTAGGTGCAGATTTATTTAGATTCCCCTCATTTTATTTCCATTTCAATTTAAATTTGATGGTGGACCTCATCTCCTAATTTCAACCAAGAGCAAAGTGACCTCAGGGAACAGCCACAGCTTTATGCTGTCTGCGTACCGTGTTGGGCTGAGACCCCATAAATAACTGAGTAGCTTGGTGTCTCTGGCCCTGTGTGGAGAATGGGCCATGGATCCCACTGTGTCCTCAACTCTGGCTCAGAAGATTGTCCAGCCGGCCCATGACCCCCAGATGCCTGGGTGCCACCTGCTCACCCTTCAGAAAGATCTGCATGCCCCTTAGCCCATACATAGTAGGTCATTTCCCCCAGTCCAGGGATTTACCCAGAAAACCAGCACAGGGCAAAGCATGCCCCTTCGAGTGGCATCCTAGGTCTGACTCAGGACCCCTGCTCTGTAGTTAACCTTGGGAAGATCGGCACCCTTGAAGGAGCCTCTGTTTTCTGATCTGCATGATGGAAATGCCACCCCCTTCCTAATGGCCTTGCTGTGAGGATTAGGAGGGTCACCTCTGTATGCATAAGGCGCCTGACAGGATAAGTGAGCCAGGACAAGGCTCTTGGCCTTTCTAAGCTGCAGCCGCCTGCAGTTGCAATGAGTAGATGCTGACTGCATGAAGTCTCCAGGCCTCTGAGAGGAAAGGGGAGGAGGGGTAGAGGGCCCTGCCCATGCTGTTGTGGCCACGTGTGCGTTCTGCAGAACAGCCCAGCTCCTTGGTTGTCTCTGAGCCTAAGTGGACCCAGGGACAAGTCTCAGAAGCCGCTTCCTGAAGTCCCTCTGCCCTGGTGCTGTCTCCATCTCTGCCCTCAGGGTCTGCCTCCTTCTCACCCCCAGGACCACCTACCTGATGAATAGGGATGGCCAGTCTGACAGCCGAAGAGGGGATGTGACAGTATGGGTGAGAAGAGCAAGCGTCCAAGGAAGGGTTGCTCTCAGTGTCACCAGGTCCACCCCACCTGCCAGCTCAGGTGTCTTGGGCCCAGGTGGCTTGGGAAGGTACCTCGGGGCCAGGTCCTTCCTGTGCCAGTCTCCTGCTCTGAGCCCCTGAGTCCTCTGGCTCCTTCCCTGTGTCAAAGCCACAGCTACTGAGCTCTCAGGACACTGCCCGCCCCTGTGACCAGGCTTCCAGGCTCCCAGTCTGAAGGTCTACATGGAGAGCCGCTGACTGCACCTCTATGCTGTAGTCATCTCTTTATTTCCTGTCTGTGACCCTCAACCGGGAGCCTCTCCAGAGTGGAGGCCAAGCTGCCACCACCTTCCATGCTGTATAGCAAAGACTTGAATCGAGCATCCCCAGGACATTAGGAACAGTCAGCAGAATGGCCATGGCTTTATCTATGACCTGAAGTTGGGTTTCCTCGGCAGGGACACAGGACACCCTGAGTCCCACAGGTCATGTGTCCTCCCACAGAGTCCCAGGTCCTGGAAGGAGACCTGTGAGTGCCACATGCATGGACTAATGAGAGTCCAGCATTGCAGCCTGCACCACTGAGGCAGGATGGCGGATAGACACCGCAGCGTTTGGGGTGTGAGGATGTGCGATTGAATCTGCTCCCCTTTCCCTCAGGGTGGAAGCTTTGACGTGGCTGACAGGATGTTCCACAGCGTGAGAGGCGCGTGGGAGTCGGCCTCCAGGGAGAACATGAGTGACGTCCGCGAGCTGACCCCTGAGTTCTTCTATCTGCCCGAGTTTCTCACCAACTGCAATGCTGTGGAGTTTGGTGAGTGAGGCCCAGGGAGGCCCCAGGGGCAAGGCCTGGCAGTGGGCCTGGCTCTTCCCACAGCTCCTCATTGATGTGGTATCGAAGTCTCTGTGAGCAACTCAACCAACAGCCCCTCACCAGGCCCAGTGTTCAGGGTGTGAGGCTCCCACGGTGGGCAGCAGCCATGTGCCAGGTAGTTGCCAAGCAAAGATGCAGGCCCCAACCGTGACCCTAGAAGGCCTTGTTGGTAGCTGGGGTGTGCTCTGCCACCTTGTGACTTTGGTCAAGCCCTTGCCCATTCTTGCCATGTTCCACCAGTGGGCAGACACCTTTGTCCTATAGCCAGGATGAGCCAGGCCTTTTCCTGCCCTGGATGATGGGTACCCTGGTGTCTGCTGTACCTGGGGACCTGCCCTGGGGAACTTATGTGCAGGCAGTTTGCCAAGGGCAGGGCACAGGCGAGCTCTCCACCCAGTGCAAGGCAGCTGTGGGCAATGCCCAGCCGTGGATCACCAGTCCTGCAGATGGCACTCGGAATTGTCAGCAAGCACAAAGCATGCCTGCTTGTGAGTCCCCTTCTTCCTCCACACAGCACAGGCAAGCCTGCTCCTTGAGCCAGGCAGGGTGGCCCAGGAGCACAGGAGAGGAGGTCAGCACACTAGAACCTCATGCAGTGGCTTCCTGCCCTGGATGTACCCCCAGATTCCCGAGGGGCACTCCAAAGCAACCCCGCCTGACCTGTACCCAGCAAGCCGATCCGTGGAAGCGGGGCTTGGCACTGTTCAGATGGCTGGGAGCCTCATGTCATGCGTCGGGGGAGAAGTGAAAAAATACGAAGGACAGTTTGAGCCGAGTGGTGAGAATCAGCACAGAAGTGAGTCCAGGCAGTGAAGCCAGGAGAGGCGGCCGGTGGCCTGGGGTGGACATCAGGCGGAGCCACCTCTGTCCAGTTGGTGAGTGGCTCTCTGAAAAGGAGTGGCAGGCATTGCTGCAGAGTGGACGACACATTCCAGGGACAGATCACAAAGACAGAGAGGGCAGGTGGCCTTGGACGGTCCGGAGAATAGCCGGTCCCTGAGCACCTGCAAATCGGATGGGTCTCCTGGGATGGACCACACTGAAGATTGTCACGTTCTGGGTGGGGAGCAGAAAGGGGCAGGAATACAGACAAGGAAGAGAAATGTATGGGGTGCTGGGAATCCTCTAAGGAACACCGGCAGGAAGCGGCTGGAGAATGACTGCGAGGGGCCTGGGCTGTTCTGTCCCCCAGGAAGACAGAAGTGGGGACAAGCGTGCTGAGGCCGAGTGACCAGCCGGGAGAGCAGGGGTTTTTACTCTGGTTGTACCCTGCACAGGACCACAGCTGGTGGTGTCCACGCAGCATCTGCCTGGTGTTCCGGGCTAGTTCTGTGTGTCTTCTCTTATCATCCTTGCACCAGCCCTTGCGGCACATCCCATTGTCACCTTTGGTCTTACAGGGGGAGAACTGAATCCCAAGCAGGTTACTGACTTCCTCAAGGTCAGGAGCTGACAGGGAGGACCCAGACCCTCTTTCTGCTGTCTGCAGCATCTCTACTGAGAAACCCCTCTGCCCTCTTTAAAATGGGGAGAAAATGCAAAATTACAGCATGAAGGCTGCGTGTGATGATGTGTACCCAGAGCTTCCCCAGCTGTGCTCGCGGCCAGCCCCTGAGTGTCATCACTGATGGCTGCTTGCTTGTTCAGCATCTGAGGGACAAGGCCTGGGCCTCAGGTAGCGGGCATGGGCCGTGTGAACCGTGGTGACACAGGGACCGTTCCATGTGACTTGGGGCTACCTGGGAACTCAGAGAACCTCATGAAGGAGATGAGGGCTTCTAAGTCCCTAACAGCTTCAGGGACTTCAAGGGACCAAGCAGGCAGACAGAAGCAAGTTGCACGCCTTGGGGGAACAGCTTTACCCCACTCCCAGCCCAGGTGGCTCTTGGTGACCTGCTGTCCCCACTCTGCCACACCCCAGGTTGCATGCAAGATGGGACAGCATTGGGTGACGTTCAGCTCCCTCCCTGGGCAGATGGGGACCCGCGCAAGTTCATCAGCCTGCACAGACAGGTGAGTCCCGCCCCGGTCTGTGTCCTGCCATGGACCTCAGTGGCTCCTGGGCTCCGTGGAGGCTTTCTGACCCTGGGGGAGGGATAGCACTGAGGTGTTTGGGTCACTCTAGGGTTCTTGGCTATGTCGAGAGCCCCGTTCTGCTTTGTGCCTAAGCCGGAGGGCCATGGAACTGCAAAAAGTGTGTTCTGATCCTCTCAGATACAGCCATGTCCTGAGCCAGCCCTAGAGGTAGGGTTAGCCCTGGGGCCATACCTTGGTGGCAAGGCTTGGAGGCCCCAAGGGGACAAAGGACTTTCCAATCCAGAGGAGGATGTGGCCTGTGGCACAGAAAGGCCAGTGTGGGCAGAGGCCAGAGGTCACTGCCGTGGGAGCAGGCCTGTGATCCCTGCTTACCTGGGCTCACAGGCCTGCCCATGTGACAGGAGGAGGTGAAGATGTCCACAGGATCCTTGGTTGTCATGGAAACAGGAGCCAGAGCCTCAGTGAGGCGCTACTGCGCACCCTCAGTAGCAGAGCTCGGTGCCTGGAGCCCTCCTATGGGAAGCAGAAAGTGCAGCCTCTCTGGAGACAGCCCGGTGGTTTCTGCCAAAGTGGAAGCTGCCTCTGTGTCTCCTGCAAGCACCCGGTGGGTGTTCACCCAAGAGAAGGGAAAACACTCCCTCGGAAAACCTCAGGCACTCAAACCAGTCAGTAACTGAAAATAGTCCACATGTCCATCAAGAAAGAGTACATCCACAGGGTGGAAGTCTACTCAGCAATGAAAGGGGCAGGCTTGCTGATAATGGAACAGCGCGGAAGTTCAAAGCATGCTTGCCGAGCAAAAGAAGGCCACGCTGAAAGTGACATACTGTGTGGGTCCATGTATATGATGTTTATAGGTAAAGCTATAGGAACAAAAACCCCATCAGTGGTTATAGTGGTCGGCAGCAGGAGAGCGGCCAGAAGGAGTACAGGAGGTCCTGATCAGGCAGAGGCAGAGGCTGAGGAAGTCAACAGCCAGCAAGGCGGGAAGCAGCTTTTGCCAGGGTGTTTGATGAGTGCTTTCGAAGGTGAACAGCTATGGGTGCTGCAGGGTGAAGGGGTGCCCACGGGAGTGGGTGGCTTTAGGAGGAGTGGAGAAACAGTCCTTGGGGAAAGGGAGCCTAAGAGAATGAGTGTCCAGAGATGGCAGAAGGCAGATCTGGAGAAGGGAAGTATGCCGGGGTGACCCTCTTCAGTGAGTGAGCAGGGTAGCAGAGAGCTGGGTCATGGTGATGGGGGCTAAGGAGGGTACAGCCACCTCTCAGAAAGCACAGAGCAGGTATTTTGTTCATTGTACAAGAGGCCAGAGAACTGGTCAGAAGATGGAGCCCCAGACTCATGGCTGTGTCCATCAAGCGGCTGTCACATGGCTCAGCAAAGGGGCTCTGGTGGTCATGGGAGCCAGGCTTCTACTGCAGATCAGCCTGAGGATATGGAAATGAATTGTCTGTGAAAGGGTAGGAAAAGGACCCAGCAGGGGTCAGACTCCAGGCTTGCGATCTTCCCTTGGAGCTATGGCATTGGTTGGTGACCACATAGAATGGCCACTTTGACCTTGCACCTTGGAGATTCTAACCTAGTGCTAGTGGCCAGGCTTCCCTGGGCCCAGGCATGGAGCTGTGTGTCCTCCCTGAGTGTCACACGGGGAGCCCAGACAATCCCCACTGGAGGCCTTTGGGTCCTGGGGTCCAGCTCTGGAGGGCTGTGCCTGGCCCAAACCAGTGCCATCGCTCGATGATGTCCAAACCCTTGGCTACATCTCTTCTTGCTCATGGGTAGCAACCAGTAAGAAACGTCCAACCTGGGTGCCCTCATCTGGGCTGGTGCCATCCACCTGGACTATGTCCAGTGTGCTCATTAGCCCCTATGCTACATTCCTTTAGATGGATGTCACCTTTAGTTAGAGGTGGGTGCTGCTGGCTTCCAGGAGGAGCTGTGCTTTCAAGGTTGGCAAGGTGAAGCTCCAACTTAGAGGCTGTGAGCTCTGAGCCAGTCCTAGTGGCTGAGACTGAGTCATCTCCCATCCGGGGACAGCAAGCCTGTGCGTGGACAGTGTTCCTCAGGTGTGGACATAAGCTGCTGTGTACCAGCTGTCCCTGGCTGGACGGAAGTGCCCCACTAAGGAAACTTACATCTCCGGGCACCGAGGGCGCTGCAGACACAGATTCTGTTCCCCACCAGGGGTGATTCAGCCAGGCCCCCACCCCGATGTCCATGGTTTCTGGGAACCTGTGTGAATGAGACCTGCCAAGCAGGACCAATGTCCTTGGGGGCGGGAGACTGAGGCATGAAAGTTGGAAGGTGGGATGAGGGGTGATTATTCTTGCTGGCAAGGAGGGGTGTTGATGGGACGGGACAGAGGCACAAGCCCGGGCCATTCCTAGCACCAAGCAGATGCTTGGTGTCATCAGCAACATCATGAATCTCAGCTTCATCCTCACATTCATTTCAGAAGAGAATCCAGTCCCAGGTGAAGAAGCTGAGGGCCGGAAATGTTAAGAACCATGCGAGTGGTGATCTCAGGTCTAGGCTGTTCCAGAGTGTGTTCTGAGGTATCTGCAGCTCAGTCTCACCCTCCTGGTGTTCACCAGCAGAGCCAGCTCTGCTGACTGCTGCTCAGAGCTTAGCAGGTCTCAGGACCATCTTGTGTTGTCTCTTTCTTGGTGGCCTCACCCCCTGACCTGCCCGTGTAGATGCTCTGAGTGGCATGGCTGTGGTGTGAGGTGGATGAACTGGAGTGCTGGGAGCAGTCAGATCTGGGTGGTCACTGGGTGGGTGCAGGACTCAGGTGGCCATGGGTGCCTGCCCCCTGCCTGCTTCCTGCACACCAAGCCCAGAGGCCATCGGTCACCTCTCCTGCCTGTCTGACACAGGCGTGCCTCCCGATCCACGCAGAGGGCACACAGCCTCCTCAGTGGCCTGGGTTTTCATACTCTTTGGGCTTTGATTACAGGCTCTGGAGAGCGATTTCGTCAGTGCCAACCTCCACCACTGGATAGACCTCATTTTTGGGTACAAGCAACAGGGGCCGGCCTCGGTGGAGGCGGTCAACACCTTCCACCCCTACTTCTACGGCGACAAGGTGGATCTCAGCAACATCAGTGACCCCCTAATCAAGAGCACCATCCTGGGGTTTGTCAGCAACTTTGGCCAGGTGCCCAAACAGGTGAGATAGGCTGAGTCCTTGTCTTGCTTCTCAGGAGAGTGTGCACAGCATGAGCTTGTAGGATAGAGGAGAGCAAGGGTGCTCTGTCCTGGGGAAGAGGAGGGCTGGAGGGGCAGAGTGGTCCCAACCATCTTCCTGAACCTTCAGCGTCAGGGTTTAACCCTCAGTTAACTGCTGGGTGTGATGAAGACGATGAATCATGGATGGCAGCGTGAAGGGTGTGTCCTTCTTCTGTGTCATATGTGATAGACACTATGATAAATCTACCATACTGAATTCTGAATCTAAGTATCTGCTCTTCAGGGTTATCTTCTTCAGTGAGTTAAGACACATTGAGGGCTTGAAATGTGACTGGTTCTCATTCACGAATGTTAGTTATTGGGGTGATCATATTCTTAGATCCTCTCACATGCTCTGGGCATAGGAAGTTTCTCTTATGGAGCAGGAAACTGAGACCCAGAGAGGCTGTGTAAGTCACCAAGCGGAACTAGCATGCACCCCAGCAGCAGAAGAGGCAGAGCTCTAGTCGGTGGGCTCTTGGGAAGGTGGCCCCAAAGCATGTGCTATATTGCCACTGGCTCCTTCTAACTGCTCCTTCTAACTGCTGGGCCTCTGGTGAGCTATCAGGGGTCTCTCCTGGGTCCTGGGCCCTGCTGACTCTGATTCTCATGGGCCCAGTCACTCAGCACCAAGAGGTTGTGCATAATCCACATTGCCATACTTGAGATGTGTGCAAGGGAGCAAGGTGCTTACTTAACCACCCCAGCCCTGTAGACACCCAAACTGTGGCTCAGTGTATCTCCTCGGGATCCTCCCAGCCTGGCCCTGCTGACCTGGGGGTTTGCTCAGCCCTCGTAGGGGCATGAGAGAAGAACCAGGGGTGACTTGGAGGTCGGGCACACATCTTGGGTGGGTTGCGGGGAGCTTTACAGACACGACAGCATTTCAAGAGAGAGCATGTAGCCTAATAGCTTTGTTTCTTGAGTTTAAATATACATAGTAATCTGAATAAAGCAATAAAACAGTTCAGAGTAATAGCCCATCGCCCAAAGGGGTCCACTTTTATGTGTGAGCAAGCCCATCTGTGAGCACAGATCTTTTCCCATCACTGTGGTCAAAGACGGCACACCATTTTAGATTCTGATGTTAGTTTATGGTACAAGTCAGTATCCTTTATTGAAAATGCCCAGGATCCGAAGTATTTCTGATTTCAAGTGTTTTTTGGAATTTGGAATACTTGCATAGACTTTACCCATTCAGCCTCCCTAACTCCAAAACCTGAGCTTTGGAGTGATCCCAAATGAAAACTTTCTCAGCATGATGTCAGTGTGCAGGAGCTTGGAGGTTTCGGAATAGTTCAGACTTTGGATTTTGGATTAAGAATGCTCAACCCATGTATCAACACAAGCTTTAAAACTATTTCTAAGTAGTCATCAGAATGAGAGTTCCACACTGTCCCGCCTAAGGACAGAATCAAAGTGCTTCTAGGCTACACACTGTCCCACCAAGCGCTTGAACCGTCACAGGGACCCGGGACCCAACCTGCGGGCCCATGAGGCGCTCTGTGAGGAAGAAGGTGCTATTAAAAGCTGACACCATTGCCATCTGTGTCAGTCACAGCACAGCTTTCTAGAGAGTCCAGCATTTGATCAAGCACTGTAACAGCCGGGGCTGTTCTGAGAACTTGAATTTGACCCCTGCCCCTGCCCATGTGCCCAGTGGGGACCAGCTCCCACCTGGGTTCCTTGCACCATGTGCCCAGTAGCTGTTTCCATATGGGAGCACGGGAGCCATCAGGAAGGGCAATCGGAGAGCTGGGTGCACCCACCCTCCAGGCCATCAGGAAGGACCAGGCCAGGCGGTGAAGCCTCGTACCTGGAATTTGCCCAGCTGTGCAGAGAACCTGGCCTTGGAGACAATTTTGAAGGAGATATTTGGGGGAAATGAGAATAAGGCCACAGAGTTCACTGGCTCAGGAATGTTTGCATGGATGCTATTGAAGAGCTGATGCCTGGATGGATGAGCTAGTGAACAGCTTGTAAGGAGGGAGGAAAACCAGGAGAAGTAGCTCAAGCAGATGAAGTGTGCCCGGGATCTAGGCAGGGCAGGGGCCATTACTCTGACCCCATAATATGAGAGGCAGCTCTCCAAGGACCAGCAACCTGGTTCGCCCCAGCAAAATCAGCCTCTGCCCAGACAGCTAGGGAGAAGGGGTTGGACAGGTGTAGCTGTCCCCAGTCCCAGACACCTCTTCAGCAGCATCCAAGGGTCAGGCCAGGGGTCTGCTCAGCTCCGGCACCATCCAGGGAAGCCCAGGAACAGTGCCCAAGGCAGGCCTCTGATGCCCATGTGCTGTGCGCACCTCTCCAGCTCTTCACCAAGCCCCACCCGGCCAGGAATGCAGCAGGGAAGCCTCCACCCGGGAGGGATGTAGCACCACCTGCCAGCCAGCCCGGCCACCCACAGCCCTTCTTGCACAGCCTGCAGTCACTGAAGCCCTCCCAGGTCACTGTCAAAGGTGAGCGTCTGGCCCTGCGTGGCTGGGCACCCTGCCCCAGGATGGCCCCTTGGGGACTGGGCTCCTCTGAAAGGTTCCAGGGCACAGACCCTGGCAGGTGCAGGGGTCCAGCTTTGAAAGGATGTATCTCCAAACACACCAGGCAGCCAGGAGGCCTTTGCTCTGGAGATGGCTGGGACCTCTCGGTTGGACCCTAAGGCACATACATCTGTCTGTCTGCCTGCCTCCTACGTGCACACACACACTTACAAACATGTATTCCAGCAGCTTGGCACAATGGTACATCCCTGTAAACACAGTATTCTGGAAGGCTGAGGCAGGAGGATTGCAATTTCAGACTCAGCCTAGGCAACTTGGTGACCCTGCTAAGGAGAGTCCCAGCCTGACTGCTCCCCAGCTATATAGCTGTGGAGGCCAAGAAAAGCCAGTTCTTCCATCTCACTGGCACAGGCAGGGGCACCACCAAGAGGAAGGAAGGCCCTGTGCGGGGTGTGTGGGGGGTGCACTCTCAGCAGCCTCTCTGTTGGAGGCACATGCTGATGGAGCTGTTGCCTCCATTCCATGAATGGGCACCAGGGTAGGAGCGGTGGAGAGGTGTGTTCAGGATAAGCAAGCTTGGAGCAGACTGCTGAGCAGTGGATCTCAGGTTTAAGCTATCCTTGGGCTGGGGCTGGGGGCTTCTGATGGATCAGAGCTGTGCCACCTATCTGGGGCCCTTCCCAGGAAGGACAGACTCCTATGGCCTTGTGCTATCTACCCCTATAGACAGCCTGGAATGTTCTTCCCTTGTGTATTAGTCAGCTTTCTCATCACTGAGGCAAAATACCCAAAACCCACAATTTAAAGCAGGAGAGGTTTAATGCGGCTCATGGTTCCAGAGGGTTCAGGCCATGGTTAGCCAGCTCTAAGGCAGAAACATCATGGCAAAAGGGTGTGGCAGGGGAAAGCTGCTCACCTCGTGGTGGCTGGAAATCAGGGAGCAGGGTATAAAGTCCTCAAAGTCACACCCCATGACTACTTCTTCCAGCCAGGCCCCTCCTCCTAATAACTCATCCAGCTCAGCCATGAGCTCAGTGATAGGTTAATTTATGGATGAGGTTGGCACCCCCACAATCAGTTGCCACTCCAGGGATTCCTGAATGCAGTCAAGTTGACATTCACCTGCACCTTTCTTTACAAGACCTTGGTCAGGGAGGAACCAAGGGGAGGGCTTCGATATGTGGCAGTGGCTCCTTCTCTCTGGCCCAGTTGAAGCTGGCTTCACAGTTTCCACCATACTGACTGGTGGGCAGATATGTTCCTTTTCTCCCTAGGATCGGAGTCCCCCAAAGGGGCCATCGGCCATATTGTCTCCACCGAGAAGACCATCCTGGCAGTGGAGAAGAACAAGGTGCTGCTGCCTCCTGCCTGGAACAGGACCTTCAGCTGGGGCTTTGACGACTTCAGCTGCTGCCTGGGGACCTATGGCTCTGACAGGGTGAGCAGCCACAATCTCCCTCCTGTTGTCTCCAGGGATCCGGAGGTCATGTTGTGCACCCACCTGGGAGAGACGGGGCTCCTGGGGGCGCTTGAAGGCTCCCTTTGAGACAGACCTCAAACCCACATCCCACAGTGCAGAGGATGCAGGCTGGCTGTGCACATGGTCACCTCCAGAAGGAGTCTGGCTGGCCACATGGCTACCCAGGTGCATGCTCCATCTCCATGAGAAGCCAGGGACTTTTGCCACTTTTGGGATCATGCTGAATGTATGCTAACCTCCAGCAGCCAGCACCATGACCCCACCTCTAGGCCCTCTGTCTCTGCCTTGTCCCCAGCCCCACCATCGGTCACACCTGGTGGATTCCCAACCCTCCATGCTCCCGCTCCCAGCCTTGCTCCTCCAGCTTCATGAGGCACCATGGACACCAGCTCCTCAAGCCCCACCTGAACTCTGTTCCTACGACCCCAGACTGAGCTGCTGCCCCTGTGCTCACAGAGTCATCACACCCCAGGTGCCTCTTGTTTCTCTCTCCCACCGTGGAAGCAGGAGCCACTTCTTGTGAGTGGCCTGGATTTGTTACTTGGGCCTGGACACAAGTTCCAGGGCACCCAGACTCAACAGTGTCCCGCCTCGCTCCACCCTGGCTTCCTGGTGTCTACTAGTCTGCACCAGCACCTGTCTCTTCTCTGCAGGTCCTGATGACGTTCGAGAACCTGGCTGCCTGGGGCCGCTGTCTGTGTGCTGTGTGTCCGTCACCCACGGTGATTGTCACCTCTGGGGCCAGCGCTGTGGTGTGTGTGTGGGAGCTCAGCATGGTCAAAGGCCGTCCAAGAGGCCTGTGTCTCCAGCAGGTAGGTGGCATGACAGGTGGGAACCCCAGGCAGGCATGCGCCCCAGCCAGGTGCAGTACTTTGGGCAGGTGTGCACCTGAGCCTGATCGCACCTTGCTCCCTGCTCCATGAGGGTCCTGCCTCCCTTGGGAGCAAGGAACACAGTGAGGAGAAATGAGGGGCCACCGGTTGTCACTCGAGGGCAGCTATATTGGACTGTTGCCAGGCCAGGTGCCTCTAGGGGCCCTCGGCTCAGTGTAAGTTGCAGCCACTTTTGTTTACACTGGGGCATGTGGAGTTGGTCTCCTGTGCCCGATGCTGCTCTCTGAGTACCTCCCATAGGCTGCCTGCTCTGCTAGGCACTTTCATGGGCATTGCACCTCCCAACAGCCCTGTAAAATCCCTGCTTTCATGCTGGCACACAGAAGTGAAGATGTGTCCCTTCCAAGGACAGACAGGAAAGAGGGACTGTTTCAGAGGGGAGCGTCCCTGGTGGCAGTGGGACCAACAGCGGGGCAAGGCGGAGCTCCGGGACCCCATGGCTCCTGATGCGAGCTGGGCGGCACTAACTTCTCTTAACGCTTGCGACGCCTGGGGACCTCTCCGGGCACTGTAAGGCAGGTACTGTGATTCACTCTTTCGAAGGAGGAAACTGAGGCACCCTCAAGTCTGGGCTTGTCTACTTCTAGGTCCCGCAGTCTCTCTGTGCACTTGTGAACTTGCCCTGAGCAACACTAAGGACACTTCCCACACAGAGTGGGAGTCATTTTCACATCTGCTTTTCAGTCAGAGAGCCCCAAAGTAACAAAGACCAACACAGGTCCTATGATTCACCCTGCCAAGATCCCTAAGCTGAGTGTGCTTCCCTGGGCTGAGCCCGGGTTTCTCTGGGTGACTTTTAAGTCACTTGCCGCTTCCCGGAGCCTGTCTTTGTCCCCTGTATCCACCCCCAGACATGGGCCATGCTCAGTAAAGAGGAAGTGAGGGAATGAGGGGCTCCCTAGGGAAGAGCTGGTCAGTCCCACAGGGGCACCTGTTAGGTGGCT
Source organism: Hystrix cristata (assembly GCA_004026905.1). Lineage (NCBI taxonomy): Eukaryota > Metazoa > Chordata > Mammalia > Rodentia > Hystricidae > Hystrix > Hystrix cristata. The sequence continues at coordinate 15,517 of PVJO010022036.1, read as the reverse complement.
GCACAGGCCTGCAGGTCATCTCCCATCTCTAAGGACCCCATCCGTCCCAGAGCAACCCCTTCACAGTTTTATGCCGATCTTGGAGATTTGCCATGGTGGGTGTGGAGCAGGGTTTTATTCTTGACCCAAGGAAGAGACAGGAAGCCAAGGTCAGGGCCCCTCCCCCAGGTGTCCCTGATGCTATTACAACTCACCTGGGGATGGTGGACAGGTCTAGCCTGACCCTGGTGCTGGCCTTGGGTCACAACGGGTGACCATTTGGCTGCTACTCTAAGCCGCCACTTAGGAGTGAGACGCAGCGACACCAGAAGAACACAATTTATCACCATCTCTTGGCTCCAAATCAAGAGACACAAGTATTGGGAAAGCCACGTGCTCCTATTTTCTAGGAAAAATCAACACTTTATCATTGACCCATAAAAGTTTGATGTGGCCTTGGGGATCCCCAAACTACTGGTTGCTCAGTGACCAGGATCCACCCCTGACCTGTGGACAGAGAAGCAAGCCATGATTATATAGTTTCATAAACAGCCTTAAAAGTAGGTTATCTTTAAAGACATTACAACATTAAAAAGAAATTTCAAATTCGCTTTGGAGACAGTTCTCTACAGTTCCTATATAAAACTTTTCATTTGCACATACTACCATTCCCAATCTACATATTTATACCTCTCTGATCCTTGTGTAATATTTTTATTTCATTTTGTCCCAGCCTATCAAATTGTTTTCATATTTCTACAGCCCCTGTAATTTACATTTCAATTGTTCTAGGTTATTCCGTTTTCATAAAATTACATTTCAATTGTTGTTATGTCAGTGCCCTGCGGTTTAATAAACCATTTCTTCCAAAACTAGACAATTAAGTTATTTCCAAGTTTTAGCTATTTTAAACAGTGCTGCAAAAAGCACCTTAGATCACTGTTTGCTTCTGATTGTTTCCTGATAAATTTTAAGGAGCAGAATTACTGACTAGTGACATAAAGTTTTCCAAAATGGTTCCATAGCTTTCCAGTGCTGCTGACAATTAATTCAGAGTACCCATTTCATCACAGCACAACCAGCAGGGGGATGTATTTTCAGAAGTGTTTTTAAATTTTATTCTATTTTTTGCTACTCTAGTCAGGTATGAGATGATAGAATAAAATTCCTTTGATTGGCTTAGAGAGAAGTATTATTCTCGAAAAACGGAGACGCCCATTGGGAATACATTTCAACCTGCTGACCCCCTCCCTTGATTTTCCCTGCCGGCCAGCTGTGGGGACCTAGGAGGGCATTGCCCTGCACCCAGCCCTGGAAAGTGTCACTGTCAGGCTCCGAGCTGCTCTCTGAGTCCCAGCCTTACACCAAGTCCCTGTCTCTGTCCCCTGGGGTCCAAGTTTAGTCATCAGACTGAGTCCATTCTGGGAAGAGGCTCAGAAAATGCCTGTCGAGCGCTCTTTCTCCTCTGCTCATCTAGACAGTTTCCACATTCCTAGGATGCCCCACATCCTTTTCCATGGGTCGTGTCCAGAAACTTGCCACCTCCATCTGGTTGGTGTCACATTAGGATTCACTGAGGACAAACGAGAATCCGTGGCAGGACTTTTAATTGCTGTGACCAGGCAAAGTGACAGCTTTGAAAAATGATGCTGGGCCTCATTGACCCAAATGAATGAGCTGCCCGAGGTTCCCTGCAGTAAGCCCAGCCAGCGCCATCCCTTGCCCTCCACCCGGTGTGTATGTGTGTGTGTGTGTGTGTGGCGGGGGGGTGGCAAGCTCAGACACGGGACCTCAGGGAGGTCTGGGATACCTGGGATAGAGTCTCTGCCGTACCTGGCAGCGGTGGCCCCAGGTACCCTGGCCCAATCTGCACACACAGACAGCTATGTCAGGCCAGGCCCCTTCTGCACTGGACCTGAGCACCAAGAGCAAGGCCGAGTCGCCACTGGACGCAAACCCCAACCCGTTGGACCTGGAAGTCACATCTTCCTGAGGATGACCTGACCCTGCCGCCTTCTCGGTTTAGTTCAGGGCCCCACGTCTGAGCTTCCCACTGTGTGACAACCATGGGCTTTAGTGTGCACGGAGTCCCTCAAAGGGTCTGTGAAGATGTGGGTCAGAGCCCGAGACTCTGCATTTCTCTGAATGCTGTGGAGCTGCGGGTCCAGGCTTTGGCCAGTGACTGTGCTGTGCATTGTGTCAGTGCAGGGCAGGACAAGGGGTAAGGAGGCTGCTGGCCTCTGGTGAGGGTGTCACAAAGAAACTGCTGAGTCTCCCTGGCTGGGCCTCCCTGCGGGAAATGGGCCGACCCCTAGGTCAGCAATGGACTGAAATAGCTTCACGCCCGTGGACTCGGCTTTGGAGTGGCTGAGTCTGTTTCCTTGAGGTGGGGGTGGTAAAGGGGAGGGTGTGGAGTCACCCAGGAGGCTGGGTGGACGGTCCCGCTCATAATCCTTGGGTCTGCATCCTGTCCCAGGCCCTGTATGGACACACCCAGGCCGTCACATGTCTGGCAGCATCGGTCACCTTCAGCCTCCTAGTGAGCGGCTCCCAGGACCGCACCTGCATCCTGTGGGACCTCGACCGCCTTGTGCACGTGGTGCGCCTGCCTGCCCACCGGGAGGGCATCTCGGCCATCTCCATCAGCGACGTCTCGGTGAGGCTCCCATGTCTGTGTCTGTGGGCCTGCACGGTGGCATGGTGGACGATGCTCCAAGAGAAGACACAAGGGCAGAGGAGTCCGTCACCTGGGGTGTGGAGAGAACACTGTGTGTGGACCATTCCCTGCAGATGAGCATGTGCAGCCTCTGGGGATAGCTTTAGCTTCTGCTTCTTCCCTCTCTTCCCTTGGTGAGCTGGGGAGCTGGGGGGTCTGCCCTGGCAGGGGCACCACACAGCAGGGATGGAAGCTCGACCTTTGGCGAGGGGCCTGCTGGGAGTGGCTGCAGTTCCCAGTGGACATGGCTGTGAGGGGTCTGACCTCACGGCAATGACTGCCCCACCCACTGTGGTCCGCCAGGTTGGTTAGCAAAGACGGGCGTGGCGGGAACACATGCGTGAGAGACAGTTAAGGCAATGCGTGCAGTGGTGGGGGGTTTCTTCCATGATGGAAGCCCTGTCCTGGGTCTGGGGAACCTCGAGCATGCAGAGGTTTCTGCATAAGCTCACAGAAAAGCCCAGGGTGTGGACAATGTGGACAGAGGCTCACGGGAGGAGCAGCCTTCTGATGCCAACATGGCTGAAAATGGTACAGCAGGAAGGCTTGAATGCAGGGTGAATGTTAGATTGGTGGACAGAGGATGACTGGGCAGATGAATGGGCAGATGGATGGGTGGGAGAATGGATGGATGGATGGAGAGATGGATGGATGGATAAATAGGAATGTGGATGTGTTTTTGAGTGGGTATGTGGATAGGTGAAGGGAGGATGGATGAATGGATGGATGGATGGGTGGATGATGATGGTTGGTAGGCAGATGAACTAATGAATTGTGGAAGGGAGACCACAAAACCCATAATGAATGGTATCCCTGGACCCAAGAGAACACTAGCACCAGTGTAAATTGTGCTGGAGCCAGCTGATTTCAGTGTGTGCTTCTTGGTGCAGGTCTGGCGGATGTCAGAATCCTGGCCGTGGGCAGATGATCTCTAACAAATTGGGAAATGCCACAAAGGAGTACAGCTTGAGGAAGGGCACAGAGCACCTGCATCCCTTCTGTGGCTAGGCAAGACTTAAAGGCATGGCCCCAGCTGGAGACGTGGCCACCCCTCCTGCAGGAGCAGGGTAGATAGGTCATGGGGAGCGGAGGCTCTGGATGCAAACATTTCAGGAGATGCAATAGGGCGTTTGTCCTCTGAGAGCCCTTGCTGCCAGGCTTGGTACAGGCTCCAAGCCCCAGGCCATCCTTGATCGTCTGTGCCCTGACCTCCGCCAGACAGAATCCAAAATCTCCTCATAGGGGTGGGGCGGCTGGCCAGTCAGGTGTAGACTGTGTCCAGAGCTGGGATTGCCTTGTGATGACAGTGAAGAATCTGTGTGAGTCAGCTGGAAAGAAGCGAGTGTCTCAGGAGTCTTGAGGTACCCTGCCTGGTACGCTTGGTTGTACTAACTGGGTGGGCAGGAAAGGAACAGAGGGACTACTAGTGACACCAGCTCTCACCACTGCAGGGCACCATCGTCTCTTGTGCAGGGGCTCACTTGTCCCTGTGGGATGTGAATGGACAGCCCCTGGCCAGCGTCACCACAGCCTGGGGCCCGGAGGGAGCCATAACCTGCTGCTGCATGGTGGAGGGGCCAGCATGGGATCCAAGCCATGTCGTCGTCACCGGAAGTCGAGAAGGCATGGTGCGGGTAGGTGTGTCTTGGGTGGAGTGAGGACATGGCACAAGAAGTGTGTTTGTCTTCCTTTTGCCTACTTCCTCCAGGGGTTCAAATCTTCAGTTTGCATTTGGGACATTTCCAGTCCAGGTTCCTGCAGCAAATGAAGGGAAAGGCAAGTCTCTTTCCAGGCAAAAAGTAAATAAATAAAATTAAATATATATATGATATTACATGCATATAATAAAATAAAGACCGTTACAAAGAGGTGAATGTTGAATAGTCAAATTCAGTAGATTATAGCTCAATGGTGAAGAGAGATACATGCAGCACTGATTCAACCCAACTTGCCCACCCACTTATCCATCCACTAATCTATCTACCCACCTTTCCAACTATCCATCCATCCATCCACTCACCCATGCTTCCATCCATCCTTTTATTTATTTTCCACCCATCCACCCACCCACTCACCCACTCATCAATCCAATACTTGCTGAACCCTGGCTCCATGCCAAGCACTTCAAGCAAGCCACCTCAAATGCAGAGATTCATGAGAAATGGGCACTTTTTGCCAGACATTCGTATTCCAGAAGAGGGAGAAGAGAAGGCAAACAGGAAGTGGCACGTGGGTGGCACCTGCCATGGTTGAGCTAATCGAGAGTGCCGTGAACTCTGAGGAGAGCAGTGGAGATGGAGGAGCTGCCAGGATCCACTAAGATAAGGAAGAATGGAGAGGTGGCTTAAAGAACTGTCCTTTGAGTTTCATGATTTATGAAAGGAAAGGTCAGCTGAGTGCACAGCCATTTAGGCAAATGCTTACTGCATTCTGCAGCCCCTCAGCAAGCCTGCTGCACCCAGGCACACACGCACATACACATGGCTGACACTTAGCCTTGTCCTCCAAGGCCCTGTCTCAGAAGACATGACTCTTCAGTTAGGGATTGGAAAAGCAGTGGGGCCCAAAGTAAGCATGGGTTCCTTTCCTTCAGAGAGACTCGGAGGAGACGCAGGTCAGCGAAACCGAAGATAAGGAAAAGCCAGGGGTCCGGGGCCAGGATACGATGGGGTTTGCAGAGCTGCAGGCTGCTGGGGTGTGGACTGACCTGGGTCATCCAGAGGAGCCCCGTGCACTCAGTCTGAGCCCCTTCAAGGGCCAGACACAGAGGACCTGGAGGTCAGGGCAGTGCACTGGGGCCCGCAGGGGCATGGTACTAAGATGGCTGCAGAGTCTGCTCAGGACAGGAGGTGGCAGGAGGGAGGGAGAGGAATTTAGGGACTCTGGGGTGGGTAGGTGCGGACCCTTCCAAACTCCACTGTGACCTGACAGACCAGAGCTGGAGCCCTGAGCAGGCTTTTGCTGATAATAAATATCACACCCATCTCTTCCCTCAGGGCACCCCAGGTGTGAAGGAGAGGCTGGGTCACCCAAGCCTGCAGACATGGTCCTGTCCCCAGCCTGTGACATGTTCTCTTTTCTGGACAGATTTGGAAGACTGAGGATGTGAAGATGTCTGTTCCAAGGCAAGCAGTAGCAGAGGAGCCCTGTGCACAGCCTCCCAGCCCCAGAGGTACTTGCCTTGCCCTGCACATCTTTCCTCTCTTCTTGCCTCTGCTTCATCCACCCAGGGCTGCAGAGCTTAGGGAAGCCATGGGATTGGGGCTGCCACCAGGTTTGGGGACAGAAGGAGAACAGTTTGTTTACTCCGAGTTGCTAGTGAAAGGACCCTGACCCTGGGTCGTCCTTGGCCACGTAGACCGCTGTGTGGTGGGTGTCAGGGGCTCCTGGGTTTTGCGCAGGAGCCCTGCTTCACCGGGTTGTAGAAATTGTTCCCTCATGCTCCTCAAAGTGGTCCTGGGAATCTTCACCTGAGCATCACCAGGGCTTGTGTTAAAAGTGTGTGTCCCCACCCTGCTACCCAGCCCAGGCCCCTGGAAAAGCCTGGGAGGTGGTAGAATTGATGTTGCTTGGGATTCTGAGTGCCCCAAAGTAAGAGACTCACTGCTCCAAATGAGAAGACCTGGTCCACCTTCACAGCCACTGTCACCGCCTGTGTCACAGCAGACGCTTCTGGCTCATTCTCCTCTCTCATGGTCATCCTGTGCAGTCCTATTACCAACACATACATTTGAGACAGAAGGAAACTGAGGCACAGAGAGGTTCAGGAAGTTGCCCAAGGTGTCCCAGCAAGCGTATCATCTTCTCATTGCTGCCACCATAGCCACCACAACCTTCCCTAGACGCCGCCACACAGTCTTCCTCCCAACCCCTCCACCGGGAACACAGAACCAACCTCACCGTCCCCGCCGCCCGCACCCCTCGCCATGTCACCTCCTCCAGCATGGCCGACTTCTCTCCCGGCTCCATCTTGACCAGAACCAAGACGTCTTGCTTGGGTGCCATGATTTGAGGAAACTGTGATCGTGAAGTGAGCCATCTCCCGTCATCCTGATGATTCAGGGAAATCCCCATCTATGTGTTCCACCTCCCAGAACGGTGAACACTCCCAGGACAACATTTCTCAACTCCAGAGGACACCTCCTGAAAAGAGCATCCATTTTCAATGAATTGGCCTCTGCTGTGTAGTACACACCTCCTTGATTCTCCTGACTGTTCACTGATGGCTCCGCCCCTACCCTGTCCTAGGCTCTGTGCTGGAATCTCTTCCTTTGTCCTCCAGGGACCTACGGCACAGTCTGGATTGTTCCAGAACATCTAGATACGTCTAGATCTAGAACCGTGTTCAGCCCCCTCATCCTGGTATTGCCAGGTTACATGGAGACCATGAGGAGTCATCCCACCCCATCCCATCCTATCTCAGTGTGAGAAAAGAGAAGGTGGGACTTGTGTGGTCTCAGGAACTCAGTACTTCTTTGGAGAGCAAAGGTTAAAGTCTTTCCCTAAACTGGTCCACCTGGAGGACTATCTCAGGGCTTTTACTCCTCATCCTGCTTAGGATATAGTTCCGTAACAAACCTGCATGAGACCATGCGCCATATTGGTCTGGCCACCACTTGCCCATTTCAGAAGTTACCAAAGATCAATAGGCTAAAGACATTAGATCAGCCCATTGTTGATAGATGGATAGATGGGTAGCTGGACAGATGGATGGATGGGTGGGTGGATGGATGGACAGATAAAGAAAAGTCACCTTGGAGCCATTCCATTGGTTCTGGACAAGCCCATGCATGCTCTATTCAGTATCAGCATGGTGGTGAGGTTGGGCTCATTGGCCAGGAGTCCGACAAATATGTGGGAAATAAGGCTTAAAACTCAGCTCCATCCCAGTACCTTGCCTGGTCCTGATCTACTTCTGTCAAGTTGAGGTATTTCCTCTACTGCCTGTCTTATAGAATCCTAATAAAGGGAAAGTATTAGCACAAATTGAAATCTACTCCACTATCCAGTTCATCGCTGTCATTTCCTCACACTGCTAAGAGTGTCTTCTCTCTGATGACATTAGGGATATTACAAGATGGTTTTAGGTTGACAGGAAGTCCCCAGTCCACACCTTCTTCTGCTCTCTGTCCTGACCCCAGGTTACCAATGCCCAGGCACATGATGGCCGAGGTGTGGCTGTAATTCAGTGAAGGACCAGGATGAAATGACAGGAAGGCACAGCATAGGAAAAAAAGAATCACATGGGGCCACTCTTTACAGTCAACAAATCTGTGTGCAGATTCGCAAGAGAACTCGCTGGAGGTCTTTAATAAGGAAGCACGTTGTTCTTACAATATTGCTCAAAACCATTTTGTTGGAAAGGGATCAGAATTGAGCATGACGCATGGATATTTGCACGTGTGTCCTCTTGGCGTGTATATTATTGCATCCCCGTGAATGTCTTAAGGGGCCAGAAAGGAGATCTTTGATGATATTGAGGATACTGCATTTATGGGCAGATGTAATCTAATTTCTGCCTGGAATTCATTTGTTTGTCACGTGCAGCAAGAACCAACCCAGATGAGTACAAGTTATTTCGGAAATCACCCCCTAGATTTGGACTCGATCCTGTACACAAAAAGCACTCAGGGAAAGCGGTTATTCCGGCTTGTGGCTTGTGCAGGATTGCAAATGCCTGGCTCCAGTTTAAGGTGATTCCCCCTCGCAAACCCCCAACGCATTCCTCAGCCATGTCCTGGGGTGGCCCATGTTTGTGGCCACCCCAGGACTGCTGGGGCTGCAGCAGAAAGTGGCCTGGCAGGGCCTCGCCCAGTTGTTGTCTTCTCTTCGTCTCACCCTTCACGTCAAAGGAATTACTGTCCATCCCCAAATGCAGTCATTAAGATGAGTGGAGTAACGATCATTGAGTTATATTTTTTGAAAAAACGTTCTCAGCATTTAATTATTGGTTGTGGCGTGAGAGGATTTAGGTAAGTTGATAATGCCGACTTTATGTAATTTATTTTTACTAGGCAATTACGGGCTGCATTACATCCTGGCAGCAAGGTATTGTGGGGCATCTTATTAAGCATAAAGCCAGTAAACACTGATGAACAATTTTGCTGAACTAGGCACGCAATTTAGAAGGCAATAATACACAAATCCAATTTGGTACACAATGGATCCGCAGCCCGTCAGCACATGTAACTATCACGGCCTGCAAATTAAATTGGGACAGCCCTCTTTGCAACCACACAGGCCAAGATTAAATATATTTTCCCTCTCAATTTAGCAAGTTGCTGACCACAAATATAAATATGTGTGTGTGTGTATGTGTTTGTGCGGACGCACACGGCTCGTGTGTGAAGGCACCCGGGTGTCCTAACTGCCCCTTCGCACGCTCCTCACAGGTCACAAGTGGCAGAAGAACCTCGCCCTGTGCCGAGAGCTGGATGTTAGCATGGCTTTGACAGGAAGGCCCAGCAAGGCCAGCCCTGCCGTAACAGCTCTGGCTGTGTCTAGGTAAGCACAGCCTGGTTCCTCAGGCCTCCAGCAGAGGGCGCCGGGCCACCCTGGAAAGCCCACCAGGACCAGCAAGTCCATCGCACCGTGGACACAGGCGGGCAGGGAGGAGGTTTGGCTGCAGGAACGTGGCCCTGGGCACTAGCAGGAAATGGTTTGGTTTAATGTGTTGTTGTTGGGGTGTGTGTGTGTGTGTGTGTGTGTGTGTGTGTTTCTCAGTAGTGGGGATTGAACCCAGGGCCTTCACACTGAACTACATCCTCAGCTCTTTTTATTTTTTATTTTGAGGCAGAGTCTAACTTGTTAGGTCACCCAGGTGGGCCTTGAACCTGCGATCCTCCTGCCTCTGCTTCCCAGAGTGCTGAGATTACAGCTGTGTGCCACCACACCCAGCTTGTTCTTGTGGTTTTTAACTCACATGCTGGTTCCCTTGCTCTTGAATAGAGAAAAACAAAAGGCAGAGGTCTGCTTTGCGATTTTTTTCCCCTGAGTTCCTCTGCTGAAGGGAACACCCAGCGTGGCTCTGTCCTGCACCAACAGAACCTGCTTCTGAGACTTCGAACCAATTAGAGCAGCCAGTGGTCAGACGACACTCGATGGCTATTTTATTGAGCAGGCACAGTGACCCGCGGAGCACTCCCCACAGTGAGCTGGCTGTGCCCCCCAGGAAGTGTGGTCTGGGGATCTCTGACTTTCTGGGGACGCCTCCCTTTTCCCTCCCTGGCTGGGTAGGCTAGGATGGTGTCCCCAGGGCGGGAGCGACACAGCTGGATGCCCACCTGGGTGGCTGGGCAGGGGACAGGGAAAGAGGGTCCCGAGCTGTAGTCTTCGCTGAAGAACTTGGGAGTTCTGTTGGGTTCTGGATGGTGGCGATCTGGACACAGGAGAGACAGAGGCCTGGCATCTCCAGCCTCCTCTCTGTGCTCCGCGAGCTGCCACTTTCATGGCTCAAACACCCCACCACAGACACACAGCTTCTGGCGGACTCAAGGGCAGGCCAAGCCCCGAGCTGCTGTTTCTGGCAGGGTGGCTGGACACACCGAATCCAGCACCGCCTTCAGTGCTCTCTCTGCTCTCTCCTCCCCAGGAACCAGCCCAAGCTCCTGGTTGGCGACGAGAAAGGGAGAATATTCTGCTGGTCTGCAGATGGGTAGGAGGCAACAGGGGCTCTGGAGTGCAGCCTTGTGCCGCACCCAGCAGCAGGAGGGATCAGAGCCTTCGGGGGCCTCCCCTCTCCAGGTTGCTTGAGGATGAGGCCTCTGCCAATCAGTGCTCTGCACCCCAAACTGTCCCTGTGGCCCCCGGGAGGACCATACACAGGCTACGAAGACATATTCCTGCTGGACACTGACCTGTGGTGACAAGATGCACAGGAAACACACATGAATCTGAGATTGCACTGAGAAAAAATGGGATTGATTACTGGAAATCGTCAGGGTGTGTTTGTTTTATTAAACCAACTCTTCTCCCAATGCCAGAAACTGAGTTCAAGGTTACTGCTGTCTCCCGCTCTTGCGTCTGCATTTCTACCTCAGTGGGGCCAGAGAGACAGCCCAGGCAGTGAGTCAGGAGGGTCACCTGGCATTGGCAGAGGGAAGTTGGGCTGGGGTGCAGCCTCTGGGTGCAGGCATGCAAGCTCCTCCCAGGGCCGCCTTACACGGAGCCTGAGCAGGCAGCTGATTTTGAGGCTCCTCTCCACCCTCTGGGGAAATGTGCTCTGCACAGGACTTCTGCTCCGCAATGCCGGTGGGCAGAGGGGACGCTCACCTGCACCCTCTGCAGAATTTCGGTCCCTTCTGGGCAGGCCACCCTCCAGTCAGGCCTTGGACATCTGAGGCCTTAGGCCAGGCTTAGTCTAACGTCCCCTCTCCACACCCAGACTTTCAGGACCGGAAGGACATTTGCCTGCCTCTTAGGTAAACCACACTCAGGTGGCTGCAGGGCCTTCAAGGAGGCTCAGCCCCTCGCCTCAAACCCTCTTGCCTCAGGCCTCTCTCTCCCTGTATTTCTCCAAGCCCCGCAGAGGGCCAGATGGGTGTCCCCAAACAAACTAGCCCAGGCCTAGGGATGCCGGGAGAATGAACTTGATGTGGTGCAGCCCTCACAGGGCAGGGAGTCAATTTAAAGCTAACTTAGGAAAGGTGCGGCGGTGCATGGCTATGTCAAGCTGTGAGCGTGGCCAAGACACGCTGATGCATCATGAACCTCGAATTCTCTGCGAAGAGGAAGACAGGGAGAAAACACTTCTTAGGGCAGAGCACCTCTCCCTGGGTGGGGAGAGCTCTGGTCTGACCCCGGGCCGAGGGTTGCGCCACCTCCCCACTGTCTGCATGCGCTGTTAGCCCACAGCCATTTGCAATCCCCCAGTCGGTCTCCAACTGCATCCGAGGCCCATAAATTTCAGAGCAGAGAGCACCACTCCCAGGAAGGGCAAGAGCATGCCATAAATATCAGGGCCGGGCCTGCTGTCATTTTTCAAAACACAATTCGCAGCGTTTACCCAGGGCTGAAAGCTCTGTTGACTGAAGGGCCGTCTCCTTTCATTCACTCAACAAACATTTTTGCCCTTTGTTTGCTGTGCATTGTGGGGAAGATGGGAAGAAGAGGTCGGGTCTTCTTCCTGGGATCTAGGGGCTAAGAAGCCGCGTCAGCAAATGGGACTCCCTGAGGGGGAAAGACGCTCGAGAGCTGTCTCATGCCCTAGAGTGGGCCCTGGTGACGTGTTGGCTGTCTTAGCCTGCCGCAGACCAGGGGGCTTAGGCGTATTTTCTCACAGGCCTCAAGGCTGGAAATCCAAGATCAAGGCGCAGCAGTGCCGGTTTCCTCCAAGCCTCTCTCGGTGGCTTGCAGGTGGCGCCTTCTCCCTGGATCCTCACACGGTGCTCCTCTGCATGGGGTCCAGCTTGCAGCTCCCCGCGCAGACTCTGGGTCCACCCGAGAGAGCGGAAGCCACGGCTCCGGGCAGCATGGGCTCAGCATCCTTGCTGTGGGGGCATCCGGACCAGATGATGAGGGATGAGGCAAGGAAGAGATGGAGGCCCTTGCCCCCCACCAGCCTGTCGCGTCTCAGGCTGGTGGCTTTGGAGGGCATCCACAGTCTCTGAGCCCGAAGCTCCAGTTCCACCTGCTTGCACCGGCTCTGCTGCTAGACGGCAGCCATGTCGCACTCTGCCAGCTGAGCCGCCCTCCACAAGAACTTCCTAATCACAGTGACACAAGCCCTGACCTGGCCACACGGCCATGACAAGCCCCACATTCACCCCACCAGCGGAGCCACAGGCCCTGCTCCCAGGAAGTCCTAGCTCCGGTCACCTCCCACGTACCCTGCATACCAAGTGTTCATTCCAGGAGTGGCCCTGCCTCTCTGGAGGGGGTCACTTTGCAGTGGACCATCCTCTAGCTGCAGGACAGTGAGGACCACGAGAGCACAAGACGTGCTGGGCAGGTCCCGGAAGGCACAGGCTGTGTCTGCTTCCCCTGGAGACAGGCCTGGCCTCACCTGGGATGCACTTCTGTAAGTAAGGCGTTCGTGGTCCACCGGAAACTCGCAGTGAACCGGGGACTGGAATCTGGATGTAAGTCCGGATACCTCGCTCCCTGGCTGAGTTCAATAGCAGCAGCTCGCTCCGGGAGGGGCCTCAGGCTCTGGGTGCCATCCTGAGCTTCCGGGCCTCCTGTGTCCCTCCAGCCACCTCCTGGGGGCACAGCCTCTGCTGCATACCGCCCTCACCTCTCACCTGTGTGCCCCAGGTCACAGGGGGACAGCTCAGTCCGGTGACGGCGCTGCCTCCCCAAGCTCCGCCACGGCTCGCGCGGTCCTGAGAGCTCAGGCCTGGCACCTGCAGGGAGCAGACAAGACCGGGTCGGGCCACACTGAGAGGCAGTGGGCAGGGCATGTTCAGGAGGAGCCAGCTCTCCGCCCGACAATCCAGATGGAATCTGTTCGGCATCAAATCAAATCTCTCTGAGCCCAAATCAGATTTGCCTCAGTAAATTCTTGGGAACATATCACATGCCTGATCAGGGTGTGTGTGCATGAGTGTGTCTGTGACTGTGGGTATGTGTGAGCAGACATGTATGCAGGTGTGTGCGTGTCTGTATGTATCTGTCAGTATGCATGTGTGTGCAGATATGTGTACATGAATGTGTGCGAGCATGAGTACATGTGTGTCTGTGGGTGTACGTGTGTGTATGTGTGTGTATGCGTGTGTACATTCTGTATGTGTGAGTGTGAATGCACGTGGGCGTGTATGCATTGTGTACATGTTTTCATGTGCTGAGTGTGTGTGTCCCTGTGTGTGCATGCATGTGTACACACATGTCTGTGTGTGTCTGTGAGTGTGCATGTGTCTCTGTGTGCATGTGTGTGTATGTACGGGGGGTGTGCATGTGTATCTGTGTGTGTGCACACATGCACTCTTGTGTCAGTGTGCTGTTTCCAGCTCTCCCCTGGGCGTGTCGCCTGAGCACCTTCTCACTCGCAGGCAGCGGCAGGACCCTCCTCGCCACACTGCCCCTTCCCAGGTCCCTAGAGGCTCAGTCCTGTGCTGAGGTCTCCATGTGCACCTTGCCCGAGACCCTCCCCTGCCATTTCCCAGAAAGGCACCAGGACCAGGGAGGCCTGAGTCACCCAGGCTGAGCCATGCTTAGCTCCGTGCGGCCTCGTGCCACAGGCTGTGGTGGATCCCCAGCAACACCAGCGTGGGGAGGTGGCCTTGGCTGTCCCACAAAGCCCTTGTTCATTCACTTGCCTTGTGCAAGCACCCACGGAGCGCCCCTGGAGCCAGGCAGGAGCAGGTACAGAGGCCTGACCTGGAACCCTGAGAGTTCTAACTCTGCCACTTCACACTAGGGGAAACTAAGGTCCAAAGAAGGGAAGGGCCGTGAGTGGGGCCAAACAGCAGGGTAGAGGCAGGTCCTGGTCCAGGCTCAGGCCCAAGCATCCCCTCTGCAGTACCGAGTGAGTCCCACCCCTTCTCAGGGCCATGGACGGGGGGGGGGTGTCTAAACAGTCTGCCCGCAGACCCCAGGGCCTGGAAAAGGCCAGCCTTGACCTCCCTTCCCCCACCTCCTGAGGAAACACACAGGAGAACGGGCTCAGGGACTTTGGGGTGAATAAAAAACAAGCCAGGACCGTCCTATCAGAGGAGAGCAACTTGAGCACTTCCTGTCCCAGGGAGCTCGGCAGCAGGTGACCCCTGCAGCTTTGAGTTCATGCCCCGTGGTCCCAGGCCTGTGCAGCCGGCTCCACCCGGCAGGGCTCTCCTGCTCCTCCAGCAGTGCAGTGTCCAGTGTCCCAGCCACGTCCCTTCCAACTCAACGCTCTGCACAGAGAGGTAGTAAATGTCCTTTCCACACCACTGTGACCAGAGCATGATAGCCTCCCTTCTGCCTTCCCCCTGCTCAGGACACTGTCCCCTGTCTCCCTTCAGGAGTGGTCTGTGTCACCTGTACAGCGAGTTCCCTAATCTGAGTCTTTAATGTCACTCTCTCAGGCTGGGTGCAATCAGCCCCGCTCAGCTCACAGCCATGTTCATGAGGAACGCTGCATGGTGCAAGAGCCCAAGTGGCCCTAGAGGGATGCAGGGGACCAGTCCTGCTCAGAGACCTGGGCCATGCAGAGGGCTCCAGGCTGGAGAGCAGCCTTCCCTCCACTTCTGTGTGAAACAGAGTGACAGTGACAGACCAAGACTGAGTGGGACACGAGGATCTGTCAGGGGTCATGGAAGGCAGGGCTGAAGGGGAGGGGCACTCTCCAGGAGCTGGGGATAGTGACATCCACAGGAAAGGGTGGCCGAGGAGCCCTAGACAGCCCCAGTGGTTCCCTAAACCTGAAGGGTCCCCACTGGATGACACGGCAGGGGTTCGGCATTCCTCACCTGAGCTTGTATGTCAGAGAAGCTGGGGACGCAGGGGCTGCAAGGCACAAGTCAGGCACCACACCCTCACCACAACAGGGACCTCAGCTCTACAGACACCCTCGGTGCCCCTGATTTGGGGTCCCCAGGCAGTGCATGATTACAGCCCCAGCTCTGGGGCCCCAGGACCACGGGGAGGGAGTCCTGAAATGGAGGTTTTGGGTGCAGGTGGAACCAGCAGTGTCTCATGTGTGGACCAGAAAGTGCCCATCGTTACTTGCTCCGTGTACCTTGGCGAAGCTCTGGGACAGTAGAATCTGTCACCTCCTAGTGTGCCGTTGGTGGCTGCCCTGGGAGGTTGCATTATTAGAATGGCCCTGAGCCTGTTTGGTTTACAACCCCTGGGAGTGTGCCTTGCAGGAGACTCAGGCCAAGAGGATGGTGCAGAAGCCAGTATCCC
>PVJO010022035.1:0-28822 GCA_004026905.1 Hystrix cristata | reverse complement strand
ATCTTGCTATGATGGATATGTTGGAAGTCTTCTCTTGTTTTTCCTAAAACAAGTCTTAGGTAAGTCATTACTTAAGAAAAGCTGAGTTATTATCTGACTTTTTAATGTGAATTTTGCAATCACTGAAACTTAACACCCTTGTAACTAAGTGACAAGTCTATAAATGATCTGAAGTAAAATGAAGATGATATTCTGGTCCTCGAATCTAGGGCAGCTCCTTAGGATCTCACCTGCCCTGAGCTAATGATTTAGAATCCATGTTGCATTTCTGAGGATCTCAACATAACATGTCTCTACCTGAGGTTCGCTCTCAGCCCACCTGTGTTTTACCAAGGGATTAGTCGTCATTGAAAAGCAAAAATCACCCTGACCATTCTAGTGCAACCAAAGTCAGCAAGGTTAATGGTTAATTTTTAAGAATTATGGAATTTCCAGGAAGCTTTTTGAGACCTATTTTTCCTAAAAGCATATTTAAATATCCACGATTCACTTTTTTTTCCTTCAGTTCAAAATTACAGGCTTTGTAAGGGTGGAGCAGCTTCTAAATTTGGCAAAGCTCCATTTCTGGGTTCTCTAGAAACATCAATCACCGGGAACAAGCAGCCAGCTACTAATCAGCAGCCATGAAAATGAGTCTCATTGAAAATACTGTAAGTTATTTCATGTGTCAAGTTAGAAAAAGCTGGGGGAAAACATTCCTCTTTTGATTAAGCATCACGAATGAGAATTTCATTTAAGCAAATGCTTTCTGCTAACGAATCTAGGGAATGCACAAGAGACCAAAGATTTTTACTGAGAATATGGAGGGAAATATAGAAAGAAGCATGAATATATTTATGGATGTGGTACCCAGGGATAAGTGAGTACCAATCACAGCTAAAGATGACAGCTAATATTTACAAAGTGGAAACATATTCATACCAGACATCCGTCCTTGAAGAAAAATATAAATAAGTAAGCGTGGTTTGACAGGATCAAAAAACACCATTTTGGTGTATTAAAAGCCCTTCATCTAGAGAGGTGCTAAATTAAGTGTTCTTTCACAGGCATCACTAATTCTTGATGGATCTGTGGCTAGAATTCAAAGGAGTATGTAGATTTGTGTGGGAAAAAGTACTTTTTCTTTTCAAATTTAGGCATTTCCTACTATTTTAATTTAGGGAACCAGTTCCAAATTAGCAGTATCTCTGACTTTGCCTCCAATAAAAATCAGATTATTTTTGTAACATATTACATTTATTATAGATAATTAGAAATACTATCCTTGTTACTATTTTTAAATTGCGGTAGATATTAGACAACTTGCTGTATCTTTACTGTTTAATGTTTAAATTTGAAGTTGTTTATCAAAATGTTTCCTCAATATTTTAGCACTATTTCAATATAATCATCTTCCTTTGTGATGTTGTGCATTATTTTATGCATTAAAAACATTATTCCAAGCCAGTATCCTAAAGTCTGGTGAAGGTAAGAATTTCTGTGCTAAACTAATCATTGCAATAGGAATAGAGTCATCAGCATATTTTGTACATATTTGTGATGCTCGTTTACCTCGCCAAACAGTCACTTGGGAACATTCTCTATTACTTTTACGAAATTCTGTACTATCAGGGTGTTTTTAGTGGCTGTACATTAATAAAAATAGTTCCTTGTAGAGTAATTTGCTGACGAACATTAGCTAGATATACTGTTTAAACTACACACATGTTGGCATATTTTGTAAAAAACAAAAAAAAGAATATCCTTTCAAATAGATGCTTTCTACTCAAAAATTTTATACTAGTTACTCCTAAAACTTAACAGATTTTTACATTATTTGAGGCAATTTGCCTAGTTCATTCCTTAAAACACAAGACTCATCGAGATAAGGTCAACCACTCCCTGATATTCTGGGTTAAGAGATTTAATTATTCCATTTTTACATTTATTTTCATTGCCATGGTCTTATTATAAAGTAATGACTACACTTTAAATATCAACACCAATGTACACACCTGAATACATCAATGCATTTATTTATGCATCTATCTTCTTATTCTTTGAGGCTCACTACATAAAGTTTATTAAGCATCAGTTCTTTGCTCATTTTGCTGTTTGTGGTTTCCATTTCCTGATCTTTTTCAACATGCATCAAGTAATTCCGGTGCTCTCAACATTAGGAATTACTAAAAACATACTTTTTAAACTACAGCTTTATGAAAGTTTTAGAAATAGAATAACAAGACATCAGAGTCTTTTTTTGTGTGGACCACTACCATGGATTCATCTCATTGGAAAAATGGTTTGGGACAAATGAGATTAGGATGATGCATGCGCCTTCCCTATACCATCCTAATTTCATACATCCCAAACCATTTTTCACATTTTGCTACACACTCCTTAACCTCCAACACCTTTCACTGGATATATTGAGACTCAGCGGTAAGAAAGAGACACACAATATACAAACAAACAAACAAAAGGAAAAATGTAGTAGAATTGTTTAAAAGCTGCATGTACAGTCCCATAATGAGAAAAAATAGTTTTTTTAAAGTATGCTTCAAAATTAAAGTATCGTTTCCCATTACTAAGCTACCTTTCAAGCACTAAAGGGAACAGCTCTTCATCCTGTTCCCTCCTTCTCTCCCATTCCTTTTTTCTTTCCTTTCTCTCATTATATTTCTTTCGTCCTTTCTTTTCTTTCTTTCTTATTTCAATATATTTCTTCCTTCTGTCATTCATTCATTATATCCCAGCCACTCATTGTTTTAAGATGCGAGGGGCAGGGATCCTTGCTCCCATGCTGCTTATATTCTAGGGTCAAAGATTGTAATAAAGTAGCTTTAAAAAAAAGAATAAAACTAAGTATAAAGTATGCGGTGGTGGACGCTGAAGAGAAATACATGAAAATGCTGAAGCATAGGGGCTGGGGATTTAGTGATCCCCAGCACCAAAACAAAACAAAACAAAATGCTGGAGTAGAGCTCAGTGCTAGAGCAGGTAGTTAGCATGCACAAGACCCTGAGTTAAAACCCCAGCTCCAAAAACATAAAAATATGAAGAAAGAAAGTATGAAATTTCTGGAGAGGATGGTGGGACTGAAAATAGCTTGCTAAGAAAAGACCTTCCTGCTTGAATGTCCTCTGAGACAAGACCAGAAGGAAAGGAGGGATCTGGCTTCTAGGTGTGTGAGGCATGAGCTTTCCAGTCGGAAGATCAGCAGGAGTGGGGCCTTGCTGAGGACTGACCCCTTGGAAAATCACATTATTGATCTGTAGCTGTCATACAAATGCCAGACACATTGAAGACAGCTTGACAAGTTTGGAGATGCGTGTATAACTGTGAAACTATCACCACCATCCATGCTCTAAACATATCCACCAGCTCCAAAGGTTTCCTCCAGCCTTCTTTATTTATATGACTATAATTATGATTATGATTGTGTATGAGTGTGACAGACAGAGAGAAAGGAGAGAGAGAGAAGGAGAGAGAGAGAGGAAAGGTCAGCAGGGAAGCTGACCTCATGCAGTGTTAGAGCCATGGTTTTTGCTTTGACACAAGGAGTGATGGCACAGGTTTGAACAGAAATGTGACCTCCTTTAACTTGTATCTCAAACAATCCTTGATTACTCTGGTGAGATTGGTTGGAAAGTGGAAGTGGGAGCTAAATTGGGGCAAACTATTGATGCAGATGAGTTGGTGGTGGCTGAGACCAAAGGCAGTAGTTGCCAGTAAAAAATGAGTGAGGTCTTGATATGCTTTCAGGTGAACCATTGGGATTTGCTGATGATTGGATATAAATAGTAAGAAAAAAGAAAATAGTTAAGGGTTGGTTACTATGTGATGCGGGACAGAACAACTAGGAAAATGATGTTGCCAAAGCAGATTTTGGAGTTAGTAGCTGTACATATCTGACATATTAAATTTAAACTGCTTCCTATATCTGCAAATGGAAATGTAGAGGAACCATCTGCATGTATGAATTTGAATTTCAAGGGAGTGGGCCACACTGATGGTATGAATTTGGTAGACATCACTTCACAGATGATAGCTAAAGACATGGATATGGATAAAATTATCTAGGGAATAGGTATAAATATGAAAGACTATAAAATCGAACTCTAGGGTCAGGCCTTTGAGTACTCCATCAATTAGAGATGGGAGAGATGAGGACAGACCAGGAAAAAGAAAGAAAAACAGAAAACAAAGCAAGAAGGAAGCACCCAGGAGGGTAGGAGAGATACCGGGCAAAGATCCTCTGATATGGTGAGACTATAAATGTTCGCCGTAATAGTTTAGTCCTGGAAAATTCTACAAGGATGATGTTGTTTATTTCAAATATATTTAAGATGCTGAGCAGTGTACCATATATATTCCACTGATACTTTTCTTTGGCTTGAATTAAGACTTGCATGCTGGAGAAAACTAAAAATACTTAATGCTGAAAAACGGACACACAGAACACTTTGAGTGTGTGTGTGTTTCACAGTTTTCAGTGACATTTTAACTAAATGTGGAGGATATTGTTCTTCTTTTCCTTACACTTGGTATGGCCAATGCTGAATGTGAGGGGGCGACAACCATACCACATGACGGATGGCAGCGTCACACACAGCATTGTGCCTCCACTGCGGAGACGAGCAGGAGAGAGAAACCATTTATGCAACTTCAAAGAGAGTCATACAGTGAAAATGCAAATTAAGAAAGCTGCCTATGGGAATGACAGCGTCCTTACATGGTCTTCCTTCTGTACCACGACCACCAAGTAAACATATTTTCCGTTTTAGTTCGAGCTGTCTCCCGCACTCTTGTAATAGTCGGCCATAGATGAAAAACACCCTATTTCTATTATTTTGTTTAGAATAGAATTCAACAGAGATTAACTTTTCGATTAAGAAAAATCAGTTTTCTTGGGAAATCCAATTATTACACCTTTGACTAGAAAAGAGGTACGAAGGAAAGAAGTAGAGAATATAAATTGCTTATGTAAAACTGTATTTAAAATTTAGAAGCCAGGTACATTTGGTGGGAGAAAAAAAACCACAATGTCACTATGAGATGACAGAAGTGAACACGTGGCATTTGGTGGAATCTGCCCTCCTCCGGCCCTGAAGCTTCCTTCTGCAAGCAAAGGCTCCTTCCCTGCGGATGGATCCAGGAAGGCAGAAAAGGCAAACCTCAAATGTGTCAACTCTTCAAATTGTGTATGTCACTTATCTTAAAAAAAAAAAAAGTTTTCACAGAGAAATACAAAATTTTAGTTTAAATGAATTTTTCGATATTTTACGAAATTAATTCGTTCACGCTTTCTTCGTCCCCCACACCGTAACTAATATCTTAGAGGGATGAGCAAGATGACTTCCCACAACTGTAAGGGAAAGGGTCTCTCTCTGTTCTCTTTCTGTTCCTGTTTGTCTGTCCATGTAGCTGTCTGTCTGTGTTCTTCTCTCTCCCACAATCCCTCCTCTTCTTTTACCTGTCCTGATACTGTTAACTCTGGAACTGATTTTTTTCTAGAAGAGATTTTGGATATAAATTTATGATATAAAACCAATTATATACTTGGTCTTCAGGCAGAGTAAAGATGCATTTCTCATGCCTCATTTCATACTCATTCGGAGGAAAACATCCACATCCTAAATGACTTATGTTTTTTGCAGTAAACAATTGTTCTAGGAAGTCTGCACTGGATGATGTTTGAATTCTAAATTTTAGATCTACCAGTCTATGAGATAAGGACTAGTAATAAGAATTTCTAAACCTATATTTTCAAAATTAATTTAAAGGAATTTATGAAGAACCTCTCTCCAGATAGTAGTCTTGATAAATGTTAAATAAAATGATAAAAGAAATTGAGCCAGACTCCTTACAAGCTCCTTCCCCTTGTGGAAACACTGTATTGTAAAGGAAAATCATGATTTATTTAGCCTCATATGCATTATTCTGAGCCCCAAAAATGATTTCCTAGAAACTTAAAGGAATTAGCAAGAACATCAGATTTACTACATGGAAACATTTTTGTCTCTTTTTTTAAGAGTTCCTTTAATACTTTGCACTGTATGATAAAATCAGGTCAACGACAGGTGATACGGTTTAATGATGTGGTCAAAAGGATTCTAAGGATATAAAAACTCAAAAGTAATTCAACCTGTGTTTAAGACTTATAGCTACTGACTTTGTAGCCTTGAAAAACAAAAACCCATTAAGCATTTACTACTTCTCTTTTTCTCCCTGGAGGGAAACAAAGTATTTATCTCCCTTTACCATGATTAGAGAATTGTCACCTTCAGAAAACACTGTCCATTGCCTTCCAAAGCAGAACAATAACAAAAAAATCACAAAGCACTGTCTGCTGAATTTAAGAATCTTGTTGGAGTACCATAGAGAGGTACTTCCTGCACACATGCAGAGGTACACTTACTGGACACCACCAGGGGCCACACACCTAACTGCATACTTGGCCCGCTTTTGTCTTTTGGGTAACCTCACCAGATCCGCTTTTTACCCCCTTTTTCCAGATGAGCACAAGTTTTGGAAAATTTAAGTGGCAGGGATGCTACAATTTTAAGAGCTAGAGCAATGATTTGATTATAGATCCAAAGGAGGAAATCTATAGCCCATGATAAATTATTTCATTTAGAAATTACTGATATGTATTAACGTGGGGAGGGGTCGGGGAGGAGTCTGGGTAGGGAACTTGCGCAAGTCAATACAAGAGCAGGTGATAGTGCTACTTTTCTGTTCTAAGCTTAGAAAATGAGAGGTAAGTGAACAGAAGTGATGTTATGATTTCTGAATTATGTTCTTAAAGGAAAAGGAGCTACCTTCCTCTTCTGTCCTTGCCCTTACCTGTGGGATGGAATACAGATGTGCTGTTGAGTAATCTACTGCCGTGTGTGTGCGTGCGTGCGTGTGTGTGTGTGTGTGTGTGTGTGTATGTGTGTACAATTCCCTAGGGATAGGAAAGGGACAAAATAGAAAATTTCAATTCCACAAAGTCATTGATCCAGAAGCCTGGATACCTTTCAAAATAGTTCTTAGAATGTCATTTAGATTCTATCCATTATACCAAACTAGAACACATCTAACTAATATGGAATTGAAAATATACTAAACATTAATCATCTACTAGAGCCAAATTTACTATACTAGAAAAATAACACAATGAATCTGTGGAAGGTAGAAAGGAAGGTAGAAAAAATAGTGAATAGAGGGAAATTAACATAATGGAAAACAAAAAAGAGCAGAGAACAATGAAATAAACATCAAATTCTAGAAGAATACAATTAATATATACAAAACTCTACAGAGATTAATTAGGAGAAAGAGGGAGGGAGGAGGGTAAGAGAAGATAAAGAGTGACCATAATTACAGGTTGTATTGAGGAATTAAGAGAAGAGTATAAGAAGTTTTATCATGATGAATTTTAAAAACACAAAGTATTAATTATCTGTAAATACATGTTAAGAAAAGACACAAAAATAAAAATAAACACCCCAAATTAAAGAGATTTAATCATTACAGAAAAATTTACAGGTCCAGATGCTTTTACTGGGGGGTTTTTACCAAGAAAAAAAGAGAAACTTTTTTATAAAACTCTTTCCGAACTCAGAAAAAAAGTTAAAAGTTGCTCACTAATATTATGAAATTAGTATGAACTTCTATTAATAATAATGCTGCAAATTACTGGCCACTATGATTTATTAAATAAGTGTAAAAATACCACAAAAATTTTTAAACTGATTCATGTGTTAAGGGGGCGTGTGTGTGTCTGTGTGTGTGTCTCTGCATGTGTGTAGGTAAAACAACCTCATGACTAGTTTATTTTGAGAATGTTAAGATGGTTTGAATTTAGAAAATGCATTAATATAATACGCAAAATTAACAATTAAGAAAAACTCTGTATCGATAAATAGAGCAGTCATTTAATAAAATTCAAAACCAACTTAGGAAAGAAACAATGAAAGAGGTAATAGAAAATAAATGTCCTAATCTAATTACTACTAAAATGTAAGCAGATACAATGATGGTGAAATATTAGAAACATTTATTTACCTCTTAAATTATTTCCCCACACATCTACCTTGAATTCTAAGATCAGATTTGTGGGTATAAGTGTAAATTTGACACAGCAGCTTCCAAGAGCCTTCCTTAATAGATGAATAGCCTGGGACCCTTGTCCTTTCAACTTATTTTCTATTTTCTTTTTTTTTTACCACTGATGAGGATTATGCAATGAACCATTAGATGTTGGAGTCAGGAAGCAGGAGTCTATAATAGGTAGGACCATATCAGTCCCAAACTGATGGCTTCCAACCATTTGAAATGCAACAAAGAGAGAAACTTCTATTACGTTTAAGTTGTTGTTACGCCAGTTGATTCTCCTCGACAAGCTATTGAAATGATCAAATGTAACAAGAGAAGAAAGGAAACAAATATGTATATAAATAAATGAACTCAAATTAGTTTTGGAGAATTAAATGTTTATATACCCAGAAAATCACAGAGACTTGTATTACAACATTAATGAACTACAAGTTTATACCCATACAATGTTCAGAAATTTAAAGGTTTGAAAATACCAGTGTTGATGAAGTCACAGGTAAATACAGATCTTCACCTGTTGTTAATGAGAGCAAATTTTGAGAAAACTATTTTGGACAAGATCTGGAATTCTTTTGACTATGGGTGAGAGAAACCTTAGATCAAACTGATTTGACTGACCTGAAAGTCTACTGCTCCCTGAACCTAGAGGTTATGTGAAAAGCAGTCCTATAATAACCAGGGGCTCCACACATCTTTAATAGCCTAGTTCTTTGAAATTCTCCTCTGCCATTCTTAATGTATCACCTTAGATCTTAGATTATATTCCGTATTAGTGAGAAGAATATGTAACCAGTCCACAGATGTTATCCAGACAGGTAATATCCATGTATTAGGGTTCATTAGAGAAAGGGATTTAATATAAAATATATGTATGATCATACAAAGGATTATCTAGGTAGGCTCATGGGATCTGAGGTAGAAGAGCCCCAGTGTCCATCTGCTGGATCAGAGATATAACAATACAAAATAGCATTCTGCGTGCTGGAGACTGGAGGATCCAGGTGAATGCCAATGCCAAAAGCCTGCACTCCACTGCAGATTCTAGTGCGAGTCTTTTTCAAAAAGCTAAAGTGTCTGCATCAGAAGCCTGAAGAGTCTGCACAGACACACCCAGAGCATTACCAAGCTGCTGCCAAGTGGTTCTTACTGAAGTCAAGCCGACACACCACATTTAATGATTACAATACAGAAGAGACAGAAGGCCTCTATTTTCCTTTGACTTAGAAGTGAGCAAACCATTTCCAACAATTCACACTGATTTGGTCACCATTGGTCTTGTGCCCTTTCTCAAATGAATTACTGCCAAAGAGATGGAATAATTTATTTATGGGAGCAAGGTTTTCAATAGTAAAAATTTAGAAACTAAATATTCATTAATAAGTAAACTGATAAAATTTTGTATTGTAAAATTCCAAAAGAATCCTACATATCAAAACTAATAGGAGCAATAGTTAACATTTATTGAGGGGTCGGTATATACCAGGAACCTTTCTGAGCACTTGCCTAATATGTACGATTTTCCCAACAAAACCCCCCTGGCATTGGACATTTAATTGAGATAGCAATGTTATGCTATTTTATATGCATGGAACTGCCAAAAATTTGCATATGTTGGTAAAAGATATGTGCATGTGTACATACATACATACAAATATGTGAATAAAAGAAATCTTTCACAGTACTTGTAAAAGATTAATTTTTCATATAAAAAACTGAAGCATTAACTTACACAAAGTAACAAAACTACTGAGAAGCAGAGATAACATTCGACTCACACAATCTATACACGGTTAAAATAAATTTTTAATTCCAAGTATGTGAATGTGAGAAGTATTGCAAGCATAATCTAGAGTAGATGGAAGCCCTCCATTAAAAAGAAAATATAATAAAATAACAATTTTTCAAAGAGGAGGGGATAGTTCATTTGAGGTGAGGTTATATTGACAATCTAGAACAGTGAGCTCTATGCCCATATTCACGTGTGCAAGTCCTGCAAGGCGATAAAATGGAAAGATTTTGGAAAGGTTTTTTGTATATGGAGAACTGGGTGTTATCGTGTAGTGGTTGAAAGTGTGAAAGTGGAATTAAAGTGAAAAGAGAAAAGTAGGAAAGCTGGGAGTGTAGCTCAGCGGTAGAACACTTGTCTAGTATGCAGCAGGTGCAAGGAAGAGAGGGAGGGGGAGGGAGGGAGAGGAGGAGGAGTGTCTTGATTTGAGGCTGGGAGAGGAAGGAATCAGAAAACTAGGAAAGGATATCGGAGTGGCTGTGGATGGGGGGTGGGGTCTCAGATAATAACCAAGGGTTCATTTTATATGCAGTTGTGTCAGGTAGGGCAGAGAGTGGTGACAATACATGGCAATGAGCTTATCATTAAAGGTCTTGATGTAACCATACTCCGATGCAGTCGCAGTGGGAAAACCACACCAGTGCCCTGAAAAGTCTGCAGAGATGAAGAGGAAGGCGTGAGAAATGGAGTCTAGTTTCCAGAGCTGCTTTGCTGTGAGCAGAAAGTGATGGTGAGAGCATTATCTAGACGAAATGAAGGATTTTTCTATGGAGAAGACAAGAGAATTCTTTTTTAGCTCGTGTGGAAACGGTCAGCAAAGGAGGAATGCACAACACTGGGAAAGACGAGAAAGCGCAGGGGTTTCTGTGGGAGCCACATCTGGGAGATTGAGCAGCAGCGATCGGGAGCACAGGTGGAGGACTTCGCCTTGAGTGTGAGAAGTAATGGGAAGAGAACAGGCATGTCCCAGAAGAGAAGGGAGACAGATGGAACAGAGAAAGGGAGCAACGAGCGCTATCCTGCTGTGTTTCCAATCAGTCTCTCCCGAAGGGATACTTGGCCAGGGAAAGCAGGAAACAAACAGGTGGTCTGAGGTCTGCTGGGTAAAGTTAATATATATTTGTTTGATGATTCAGGTTTGAATTTTAGGACCAAAAAGAAAAACTAGAGTAGATTAAAAGCAATTACTACAGATTTATGAATCTGTCCTGTTGCCCAGACTCTCGTCTCCTGACCTAAACTTCTCCCTCCCCGAGTGAGTGGAGCTGGAATACTGCCCACACGGAGGTCGCCCCACTCACATGGCCAATACACTGAAAGCAGAGGAAAGTCCAGGGAAGTCTCCCGGGACGTCAGTGCTGCAGCCTGACTAGTGGCCATCCGCAGGACCCTTCCACAGAGGAGGAAGCCGAGTTCCAGAAGTCTACAGCGCAGTCCCGGGGTCAGGAATGACTTACTGCAGGTGAACCCACCCTTCGCCTTCCTCCCTTTAACACTTAGGAACATCTAACACATTACATATTTTCCTTTTTTAATTCATTTATTTGCCTTCTCTCATTAGAATGTAATGTCCCCAGGGAAAGGGCGGGGGCTGTTTGTTGCTCATTGTTACTGTCTCAGTCTCCAAAATGTGCCTTGCATTTAGAAGACACTTGAATATTATTGTTGAAGGGATGAATTGCATCTACTATAGTCCATTTGTTCCTGCTTCATTATATTATCAAAGAAAACACTTCAAAGTGAAGTTGATAGTCCTAACAATTATTTCCATGCAAATAACTTTTTTATGAGCTCTGCTTTCTCATTGGGTAGATAAAATTCCAAGAAAGAAGAGAATTCAAATCTAGGACCTACGACCTGGCTTCATAGCCAAATGTTGGGTGAATTCAACCCATTCGATTGAGAAAACTGAAGGGATATATGAGAATAGCAAAATAATGACAAAAGAAAGGAGGGGAAAAAAGAAAAGAAAGGAAGAAAGAAAAATAGAAAAGAAAGAAAATTAAATCAATATTATAGAACAAACTAGAGTTTACCCAACAGTAAATTTCATGATGTATTTTTTGTATATCTACATTTATATCTTTATCCATACCTTTATGTGTATGTCCATTTTAATGGCACCCAAAAGAAATATTGTGAAAGGATTCATTGGGCCTGCTGCTAGGTGAGTGTTAGGAAAATTGTAACTTCTTATGACCCTTCATCTGCTGTTTTCATGGCAACTACAAAAAAAAGAAGAGTTGGTACCTAGTTCTTAGGTAATTCTGAGAAAAGTTTTTCCTTACTCTCTTCCTGAAGTGAACTGTTGCCCCTACTCTCTCTCTTTCTTTCACACTCCTTCTTCACTATGAATATATACATCTCAGAGGAGCCATAAGAAACCACTCAACAACTTACATGACAAAAAGTTTGTTTGTGGAATTAGGCAAAAGAATTCAATTTTATGTTAGGGCAAGATGCAATTAAATATTTAAAGATTCATATTGCCTATGGCATTCTACTGTGTCTTTTTACATCCCTCAACCTCCATGGCAAATGGATAGAACAATAATGTGTGTTAAAGTTTGTAGATATGATAGGCTGTTGAAGAGAACGATGCTCTACTTGCAGAATTTTTGGCATGATGCAAACCCAAGAACAAATGTGCTTCATATTCTTTGTTCAGAGAGCCCACCATCTTCCTCACAGGAGTTAGGGGAAGGAACCAGTTAGGAAAGTGTTTCCCTACTGATCTCTCCATTCCCTAATGTCACCCAAGTCAAAGTGAGAGGAGAGTTAACTGGGAGAGGATGGTTAATCCTCGTGGGGAAAACAGAGTTTGAGCAAGAAAGGAAAGCACTGCATTTCCCTTCATAATGCCAAATAGGGGGACCGCAGGAGACTCACGGGCAGATTGGTAAGGCTTGTAAGAGGATCCTGGCAACCTAAATCATAGCAGGATGTTGAGCTGGGGTACAGAACATAAAGGTCCTGTCTCATGTCACGACTGATGCTGAACAGAGTCATAACACATGGATTCTGAAAAAGCACCTAGAAGTCCCAAGTATCAATCCTTCTGATCCTGTTTCCTGAAGGGGTCTTTTAAATTTAGAAATACATGCAAACACAAGTCTGCTCTTGAGTTTTCTGTAGCACCAAAGCCTCTAGGGGGCTAGTGATGAGGTGCATCTGCGGGAGAGAGGCAGCGAACCTTCTCTATCCCCATGTTCCACCATCCTCCAAAGTACAAAGTGGCTTTCAGTGGTTTCCATAGCCGCAAGGAAAGAATCGCAGAACACAGCGGAGGAAAGTGGGCCTTGGAGCTGCCAGGTGGCTGCTGGGTCCATCTCTCAAGGTTTAATTAAGAGGAAAGGTTGTCATGCTTAATCTGCTGTAAAAGGAAAACTGCCCTATGGGAGGTTTTTGTAACTATTTGGGTTAGGGCAAGTTAATAGAGTATCAGAGGAAAGGTCACATCCCCCAGATGACGTGAAGGGACACATTCATTTTCTTCTCCAGCTCTAATCAGCAAGTAACCTCATTTTCTTGTTTTGTTTTGTTTTTTTCATGAAAGTGGGACTAGGATAAGGCTTTCTTATTTGTTATCATAGAAAGAAAATGCAGAGTTCAGAAGAAAATACCCAGAGAGCAAAAAATTCCTAAGAAAGGGAGACATCAAGTAGGGCTTCAGAGCCACCAAAAATAAATAAGCAACTCCCAGAGTATTAAATCATTGATGGGAGAAGTCTTGCAAGTATTTTTTGAGAAAATAAACTACCTAAGGAACACTGTTCAACGAAGGCTCAGTACACAAGCAGAGAATCAGGATTCTCTACAAATAGCAATAATAATGGCTCAGATACAAATAAGAAACCACCTTGAACGAACAGGTGTGGAAGAAGAATGGTGTAGGAAACCCCAAAGAAGGTTAGGAGAATCTGTATAATGCAAGAAGAAAACCAGGACAGGTCCCAGGATAGACTATACTCTCCAGAAGGAAAGTCCAGCTCTGTGCTCTCCTATGATGACATTCACAACCCTCCCATCAAGGGTGAGAGCTCTGAGCCCTCCTCTCCAATCCAGGCAGACCTCTCCGACCGCCTCGTTCAGCAGAGCAGAGCAGAAGTAACGCTCTGTGACTTCCAAGCCTGGGTTACAAAATTCTCCTCTTCTACCCTGTTCTCCTGGTTCACTTTGTCATGGTTTGGATTAAGAACATCCCCCCGGCATCCTCATGCACTCAGAGGTGTGGCGCTTGGGTGGCACCTGAGTCACGGGGTCAATATAGCTGACTTACTGTAGGAGTTGGGGTCTGGCAGGAAGAGGTGAGTAACTGGGGCGTGACCTGGAGGGGGTCTGTCTCCCTTCCAGGTGCCTCGTTTTACTTCTCTCTGCTTCTCGGCTGCCATGATGTGAGCAGCCCTCCTGTGTAATGGGCTCTTCCACCATGATGTTTCTGTGCTTATGTCTGCTGCATGTGGACTCAAGGTTCTCAAACTGTGAGTCAGAGTAAACCGATTCTAAGTTGTTGGTGTCCAGTATTATATCCCAGCAGCAAGGCAGGGACTAAGACATACTTGCCCTGTAAACTCAACATCCGAAAGTGAGGAGTCCAAGAAGAAGCCTATGAAAGACCCACAAGAGGTGATCAAAGCAGAGGGAAACTGAGGCCCCTGGCTTTGGTCTTCTCTAAGCTCTGGCTGACAGCCAACATCAAATTGCCAGCTATGTAACTGAGCCAGCCTGTAAGTGAATCATGCTGTGTCCCTTTGATGCCACATGGAACAGAAAAAAGTTGTCCTCGCTGAGCCCTGGTGGGCTGCTGATTCCACACTAAATAAATGCTGGCTGTTCTAGGGCACGAAGTTTGGGGTGGGGTCCAGGTTACAGAGCAATAGCTCAGCAGAAACAGGACCGGCAAGGGGATCATTGATTCAGTCAGAGTTACTACTGGGGTTTTTGCAGTTCTTTGGGAGGAGAAATGGAAAGTTTATCTGCACTGCATTTTGTATTGTGTGTGGTTTTCTACAGTATACTATCCTCATCAAAAACCTACCTAGGGGCTGGGGATTTGGCTCAGTGGTTAGAGTGCTTGCCTGGCAAGACAAGCCCCTGAATTCGATCCCTGGCACCAAAATAAATAAATAAATAAATAAAACTCCCTAGAGAATTCCCACTTATTCCATAGGTTTAGGTGATCTCCAGAATCCTCTTGGTAGTCCTTATTAAAATGTGAATGAAAGGATACTTAAAGTACACTGTTAGTTCACTATACAGGAAGCAAACTTCCAGTAATACAGTGATGCAGAAGCTGTGACTGAAAAGGGACAGGGCACGTAAACAACAGCCTACAGCATGCTGCTTCGCCTGGGCCACTTGTCTGTTAGGTGAGTGACTTTGGCAGCACCAGAGTTCGGCACACAGAAGCAACACTGCAGAGCAGAGGCCATATTCACAGGACGTGGGATCCGGGCCCTCCTGAGATGACAGTCAGTATGGGGCTGCATT
This sequence comes from Hystrix cristata, assembly GCA_004026905.1. Lineage (NCBI taxonomy): Eukaryota > Metazoa > Chordata > Mammalia > Rodentia > Hystricidae > Hystrix > Hystrix cristata. Next base: position 13,461 of record PVJO010022035.1, on the reverse strand, counting down.
AAGTGCATGCATGTAAAATGCACACAGCACATAATTCATGCAGTTAATAGTACTTGGGGAAAGATTTTTTTCAATGACATTGTATGCCAATAAGGGACTGGGCATGGGGGGAAATCAAGGAACAAAACACAAGGGGTCCTGATGGGATATTCAGGTAATTAACAAATACATCTCAGAATGCTGGGAAGTGTAAAAACCGTCGGGGCAGGTAAAAGGGATAGCAAGCCAAGGGACAGTGAGGTGGGTGAGCGAGGTCACTCTTTTACATAAGATGCTCAAGAAAAACTCCTCTGCTACAGGAAGATTGAACAAAGACCTTCAGCAAGTTCGAGTGAATCAGGTAGCTGCCTGGAAGGATATCTCAGGTAACAAGAATAGCAGTATAATTCTGTAAGAAGCGAACATTCTCAGTGTACTGAGAGGGTGCCAAAGACATCATTTCAACTGAAAGAGCAAGCTAGGGGTTGCGTGGAAGGATAAGCAATATTACAAGCAAGACAGGCCATTTAGAAATCAGAGTATTGTAGAGTTTATTGAAAAGATTTTAGCTTTTGTTGAGTATAGCAATTACAAATACAGTCCTGTGCCACATAATATCGTTTTGGTCAATGACAGACTGCATATACGAAACTGGTCCTAGAAGATTATATTGCATAGAAACACTGTAGTTATTTTAGCTTTGGAAATCACCTAGCAATGTGTTTCTCAGAACACAGCCCCACAGTTAATTGCATACTTGACTGTATACATTCATATTATTGGACAGAATCCTCCCACCAGATTTGTAGGTGAAAGCCCTGCCCCCATCGGTGGTAATTGGAGATGAGACATTTGGAAAGTAATTCAAGTTAAATTGGATTATGAGGGTGAGAGCCTCATTTTGTGTTCAGAGAACCCAGAGCTTACTGTGCCCTGTTCACACCCTTAGGAAATGCTATGTGAAAACACACAAGAAAGCAGCCATCTAAAAACCAGAAAAAGAACCCAACCATGCTGACACCCTTGTCCTAAATTTCTAGCCTCCAAAACTGAGGAAATGAACCTCTGGTGTTTCACCCAACCAGTCTGGTATTTTGTTTTGGCAGTGTAGCCACTGTGATATACAGTATAACTATAGTGTCAATTTTTTTGAAGTACTGGGGATTGAACCCAGTGCCTTCAAACTGGGCTATATTTCCAGCCCTTTAATAAAATTTTGAGATAGGGTCTTGCTAAATCACTAAGCTGCCCAAGGTGGACTCCAACTAGCATTCCTCCTGCCTCAGCCTCCTAGAGTGCTGGGATTATAGGCATGTGCCACCATGCTGTGCTAATATCAATAAGTTTTGGTTTAACATTAAAACTTTTTTTTTTCAAAATATCCTACATTTTTCCTCTTCCAATTTTCTCAGTCCACTTCTTTTAGCTTTCTGTTAACCAAGGTGGTAAGTGAACAGTTCACTGCCCGAAACTGCTTAATGGCTGGTTTCTGTTACAATAACTTTTCCAGTTGTATTTCTAATATGCTATTTTTGTGCATATTTGAGCAAAAGCATGGAAGGTGTGTCTCTCTCTGCTAATTGGAATGTCTTCTATTAAGTCTTGTGCAAGCTGTGTGGCAAAACTGAAAATAAACTCTTCTTTAATATGCAACTACCATTTTGTTGCAGAGATTTTATAGAGTGTCCTGGCTTTAAGGAGAAAATATTTTCTTATTTCAGTAGAAGATTCTTGTCTATTATGTAGAAATCTTCCCATCTATATTTATTTGTTTGTTTAGTTAGTAATTCTTTTGTTTTCTATGTGCCTCAGATGTTTTCCTTGGTTAAGACATTTGGAGTTTCTGCTTTCTTTTCAGGATTTAGCTATCTAATGATTTCATGCATACCCAATTATAGAGCAGGGTTAAATTTTGTCTACTAATTTGGGCTTATATGATTGGATGATTGTTTTTAGTATCTTCTTGCTACATTTCGAATTCAGCTGGTTTTTCTTAGTTCTTCACATGTCCCATAACATCTTCCTGATTCCTGTGGCACTCATTTTCTCTGTTTCTGTCTTTCGTAGGGGTCCTTGGGCAACACAGGTAGGTAGGAGTTGTGAGGACACCAAGCTGTACTTGCCTTCTGCTCCAGTTTGGGTCGCAAATGTCGCCAAAAGCCCATGTGCTAAACACTTGGTCTCCCTGTGGTACTGGGAGGTGGCGGAAGCATTAGGAAGTGTGGCCTGTTGGGAGGTCTTTGTAAACACTGAGGTTGTGCCTTCGAAGAAAATAGCAGGACCTGATCTTTCACGTTTTCTCTCTTGTTCCTGGCTGCTGGGGGGGGCAGCTTTGCTCTGTCACACTCCTGCCATCATGTGCTGCCCTGTCACAGGCCCCAAGCAATCAGTTTGGGCTGGAATCTTCAAAACTGTGAGCCAAAATAAACCTATTCCGTGTATAAGTTGATTACTTTAGATTTTTTATTGTAATGATGGAAAGCTAGCCAAGACAGCTTCGTAAAGCATATTATATCTCACTCTTTTTCTTTGTTTCTTTGGCCACTTCTTCCTGGTTTATCCTCCCCACCTATCCTCTTCCTACTCACTCTCCTCCCCCTTCTCTTCCTGCTCTTCCTTGCCTTCTTTTGGCAAGCCTAGCATTTGTATTCAGCCTCCTTGGCTGAGATCTTTTTCCAGATTTTGATGGGATTTTCATTAACTTTCTTCATAACAGGAGGAGCCGATTAACATTTCTCACTCAAAAATGTTTTTAGGAGGTGAAATAATTGGTTTCTTGGTATCCATTCCCAGAAAAACAACACATAAGAAACAAACACACTCATCATCCCGAGCCCAGGGGCTTCCTGCTCTCAGCCTTTAGGACTCATCTAGTGTGAAGTTGGGCATACACAGAACTTTGGAGCATGGTGCTTTTTGACTTTTACCAACAAGCTGGGCTCTATAAGAAATCTTTAATGTTGTCAAATTCAAATGGCAGTAACTTCATGAGTTATCATCTGAGCCCACAACAGAATTCTAAGAAAGAGATGACTTACCATTTGGGGGAGACATGAAATTCTCCTATAAAACAATGGCTCATTTTAAACAATACCAGCCTCAGAAACACAAATGTGATATTTATATCCCGGGTAAACCACAAAAATAAAGTGAATGGACCGTACCATTGAGACTCAAAAATACATTTTTACAACTTTGTTTAGATTTTCTATCTTCCATGGCAGCTTTAGTTTTTATGTTTATGAGGGAACAGTAAGAAAATTTTGAAAGAAAGCTGAAAAGATATAGAAAAATTTCATTCCATTATTTTTAAAAGAAACACGTTTCTTGAAACAAGGTAAGCATTTATCTGTCTCATACATCAGTATCTCAACTGTATTGGACACCACAGCAAAAATGTTGATCTGGCCTACAAAGAATCAAATAATCCTATGAAGTTCATCCTACATAATTTTAAAGAGCTACACAATGCTGAACTTTTGAATCAGATAGATCTAGCTTTGCCCCTTATTCCCTTTACAGCCTTGAACAATTTACTTAACCTCATTAAGCCCCAGTTTTCCTATCTAAGAAACCAAAATAATATCAGTGCCTCCCTCTTAAGGGTATTGAGAGAATTAAAAAGGAAATTAAACATAAAATATTTAGCAACATACCAGGCATAGAGTATATGCTCTGAAAATGTTTGATAATATTCTTAGAGTTGTTATTACGATTATTGTGCATTTCCATTGTTTGTGATTTAAGAATAGCAACATAGTAAAATACTTTTGTCCCTTACAAGTATAAATCCCAGTCAAGTTACTTAGCATTTCTTATACCTCATACATATGCTTTCATACATTTTCTTAGACATACAGTAAATTATAGCAACTACTTAACACTCAAGCCATTTTTAGATCATCATTTTGCTGTCTTAATAATAACATTTGATGACAGTTCTAGGCCTTGCTGGGCCTACACTCTGAAGTCTGAATTAGAAACTGAGCTTCAGAGGTCTGTGGTTCTGTTTCTTTTCCCTACTCATCACACAACCATATTTTTCATTTTTACTCTTGATAAACAGAAAAGACACCCAAATATCTGTATTAAAATAATTAATAAGGATAACAACTCATTATAATGTAAAACCTTTCATGCAGAACTCGCAGAATCTTGACTTTAGTGATTTTCAAACACAAATAATTGCCTTTATCTTCCTGTCACCTTCTACCTCACAGTTAATAAGCTCTTCATACGTGTTAAATAATAATAAAATAGCTATTGGTGTTCTACTCACTGTAAACTAATTTCACAAGTGTTGTTTTCCTTATTCTTTAGCTAACAAAACTAAGAGCTAATTTAGCTGTTGCTAAAATGTCTGCTAATAAAAAGGCAGTAAATAATAAACAATTATGCCAAAATTAAACCTGTGGTCTATCAGGAACAAAGGAAGCAGCCCAGACCAACACACAGGATCATACAGCTTAGGAAACATTGAGAAAGAAGATTCTTTAGGAAACTGCAATAGGAAAAGGTATTCTCCCAAGTGACCGACGCCAAACTGTGGTATATATGGTACTGGTGTCCTCTTCCCAGGTATAATTCAGGTGGTCGTTGACTCACAGGTCAATACCTGCTACTCTACAGACAACCTACGAATCTTACAGTATAAATAATAAAAGAGTTGGGTGGATTCTTGAGAATTTAGACACCATGCAGGTTTCCAGCAATCTCATTTTAACAGCTTCCCTGTGAGTGGACACAGGGTGGAATATTTACACCCCTGATTTCTAAGAGAAGTGATAAGAGCTGTGGGGCAATAAGGGGTTATTTAGGTCGTCTGTGGGGCTGAATCTTACAGTTTTTTTTTAAAGTCACGTGGTAGATGCGTTCTTAGCAAATACTTTTCGCAGCAACCTAGTTGCACTGATATATGGAGACAATGCAGGAGGTGGAACGTGCTCAGGTGGATAAAGACATTTGCAGGGAGATTTGAGGGGGTGGGCATTGTGTGCAACGCTCCAGAGAAATGCAGTTTTTCTTTCCAAAATTTTATTTCACAGCTTTGTGAGAATTTGGTTCATAACATGAACTATAGAATCTTTTATGCTTCACATATAATATTTAGAGAAATTAATTGTGAAAAGTATAATACAGTTTTTAAAATAAATATTTTGCTAAAACAGTTGTGAGCCCACACAGAAAATACTATTTTTCCAAACTGTCGAGTTTTTACTATCTCCTCAGCTCATACTTCCAGAGTATAGATTCAATGGTTTGCCTCGATTCAGACATGCTTAAATACACACACACACACACACGCACACGCACACGCACACGCACATGCATGCACACACTGCTTGGGTCAGTGATTAAGAAATAGACCTTCATGATTTGGTTCTTCAGCAACAGAGTTTCCTTGCCGAGTACCTCCAGTCCTAGTCCCGGGAATGCTTTCCCAGGCCCATGCAACCATCCTGACACGGTGCTAGTTAGCATGGTTTCCTGGTGCACACGCCACCAAACGACATGGCTACAACCAAACACCCCAAACCTGCTAGTATCAGTTGCTGACATTACGTTCAAAGTGAGTCTTTATCTAGGGCCTTGTGAATTTTATTTGGCATCAACATGACTTCATGCAACTGTGATGCACCTTTCTCTGATATATTAACACTCATGCTTTCTTCCTATTTTGGTGAGTTATTACTGAATTTTAGACAAATGTATTTATTTGCATTGGAAAAAAATATCACATGGCCTTTCTTATCTAGATTTACAGTCGGAAAAGGCCTATCTCCAAATGATTCCTTCCAGGGGATTCAACATGGTGAATGGAAACACCCAGCACTCAGTTCTTCCTGTGAAAGAAGAACCAAAGCAACAGATGTACAGCTTCTTTTGGAGGTAACTGCAGGAGGGCACTGGAAATCAGCAAGAGAGAGAGAGACTGGAACCTTGGAAGAGTCAGAGAACTGAGACAACAGCACAGCAAAAGATATACAACACTCTGGCACCCACTGGCCAGGCTCCATAGCCAGGGAAAGGAGTCTCTCCTTCGCACGGGCAAAGAGAGTCCCAGCAAATACACCAGTGTGGATGCCTGTAATCCTACATACTGGGAAGTTTCACAATCCTTACAGGTTCTCAGACCACTCAGATAAGTAACCTGAAATCTGCACAGTTGCCTTATTTTAGAAAATGATATCACACCAACTTCCAGTGAACGCTCAGCACACCATAGTCAAAAGCTGCATCTTGAGAAGCAAGCCACTGTTGTCTCCAGTTTGGGATACTCTCGGGACCGGAAGTCCCTGCACGTTTCCATTTCACAGACATTTCACCGCTCTGGTTTGATGGGTAGCTGTTTTGAGAACTCATCTTGACAGTTGGAGGAACTTTCAATGTACATACTTATTCTTTGACCCTTCTATCTACCTTCTAATCTCATGAACTGACCAATCTTGACACACTGTGTGATCAAGAAGGGTTAGCAACATAGATTCATAGTAATTTGACTATTTCTCCCTAATGAACTATTCTCTCTGTTGTGTTTATTCCAAAATGAAGTTGATAATTTTTTGGATGGGGGGCTTCAATCAATTCCCCTTTGTGGATAGATTCTTAGCTCAAACATCCTTTAAAAATGGTTCAAGGAGAAAGCCTCAAATACTGAAACTGGCTAAGGCCTGGAAATAAATTCCATAAGTAACAAAGAGCTTAAGTTGTTTTTTAGAAAAAGTCTCCAGAATCCATTCAAGGGTGGTCTGAAACTCGCATTTCCAATATGGAAGTATGCAGGAGAAGCCAAATCCTCTTGGCAGTGACCTTTTATATCACAAACCCCAACTGCACCAAACAGAACATAAGTTCCTCCCAAAAAGGAAACTCTGGTCTGTGAAAAGGTTCGACGACTGTACACCTATGTAAAGGAACCTTAGGACACCCACTTCTTGCCAACCAATCGAGTTTCTCCCCTCTCCCTGTTTATACATTTTCTAGCTACCAACCAACCAGAGACACAGCCCTGGACCTCTTTACTTACAGCCTACACAATAAAGTTCTTTCTTATTAAAAAATCCAGTGCCACAGTATAGACTTCCATGCACTCTGGCCTGTGAACCTTTGCTGGCTATCACTATCAACCTCAGTGTTTTTTTGGCCTTTTTATTTGGTTATTAATCTGTATGTATGATAATTAACTTCATAAGAATTTAAAAGATAAATGAATCTGATGCTGGCAAAAAAAGTACATTATGTATATTAATCATCATGTACTGCAAGTATTAATAAAAATTTTTAAAAAGAATGTCAAAGGTTGGTTTTGAAATATTTTTTAAAATGAAGAGAAACAACCTTCTCTTTTCTAGTGATTTTTGTTAAAAAGTAGATAATTTACTTACAGTTTTACCAGTAGAAATAAAGCAAAAAATAGTATTAGTAATGGACAAAAAAATTAGTATAATTTAATTTATCTGGAAAGAGTCTATTCGAAGAATAGTCCAGCAATCCATTTCAGACTAATTACAAAGAATAATCCCTAACATGCTTCATGCTAATTCTTTAGGCCAAGTTTCAATTATGTAAGGATCATATAGAGAGATTATTTGATTAAAGGAAGAGAGAAAATGAGACAGAGAGAAATAGCAAGAGACAGACTTTTCTATTCATTAACTTCCTTTCTATCCATTTTCCCAAACATTACGTGATAGCCGATTCTTGCCAATAAAATCCTGCTTAATCACTTTTATGAGAATTAAGTTGCCAAACTTTTCATCAAACATCTACTAAATATTGGAAAAATACAGACTTTGTGGTCATACTTAATATAGTGTTCTACAAAATGATTATGTAAAGACTAAATTTATACATTCAAAGCAAATGGAAGAAATGGGGATATTTTCCTGGTAGTCTGTGGTGACATCAAATTTAACCTTGGGGTACCTGGAATGAAATGCCTTATGATGGGAAGAGGTTGAGAAATTAACCCCATTTTCTCACTTCATTGATAGCAAACAATATATATTTCATCTCAAAGTCAAGCAAAAATTCAGAGGATTTTGGTATTTTCCTAAAAAATACTGCAAAAGAAAAATTTGAACAGATTAGAAGTTAGGTAAACTATCTATTGTTTTAAAAGTGTTTTTTTTTTAGAAATCACAAATTTGGATCACAATCTATGTTGTGTAACATTTTTGCTGCTAGATTATAGTCCTGGGTGTTTCTGATTTAGGATTTAAAATCTGGCCAAGCAACCCCTTTTATTCAATGGCAGTTCGCTACCTGGCTGCCTCTCGAAGGCAGAAACCTGTATTAATATGAGTAACACCCTGGGAGGCTGTGAACAGTCAAAACAGTAACAGGCCTCAATTTTATTTTATCTTCCTGTCATCCTGCAGGGACTCCCTGAGAGACGATAATGAAGAGTGCAGAGAAAACTACAGGATGAGAACAGTAAACTGTTTTTTGACAGCTGGCTTTGGACCTTGCCCTTCTCTTCTAAGCAATCACACATGGATTGCATGAGCCTGGAAGTATGGTGCAGCATTTTTCTTAAACTGATAGTGAACACAATACCCAAACTACAACCCAAGGCCACAGAAAATGAAAAAATACACCATAAGCATTTTCATTGCCTTTATGTTTTTCATTATGTCTTCACTGCCTGTGGTTGGGTTTTTGTTTTTTTTTTGTTTTTTTGGTTTTTTTTAATAGTTGCTTATGTTCCCTGCTCTTTGCCATTTGCTTTTAGGTTGCCACTAGCAGGTCCATAAAAGAGGGTAATAGCCCCCCGCAGGGCTTCAGCAACGAAGGGTCTGCTAATGTCTCCACTAGGAACCCAGCTACAGAGATCTTTATACCACACCTCTTAATTTACATGAGACCCTGGGGAATGTGTCACATAGGCCTTGGGACTAATATTTTTGGTATATTTGAAAATTATAGCTTAAATTCTTCAGGAGCTGAATAGCTACAACACTGGATCTCATTTCAGTAGCATTTGCTGGGGTTTGGGGCTGGGCTGAGTAACTTCCCTAAAAGTTCATTGAAATTACCTAAATAAAGCCTCAGGTGATGCTTTGATGACAGAGACCAACCTTGTCATTTCTCTGTTCTCCTTTCACTCCCTTGTCTTGTCTTAAATAGCAGTGCTAGTGCTGATGAGCTAGAATGTCATCCTGTAGACAAAGGCTGCATAGTATAATTAAAATTGAATTGTAACTTGGTTTAATAAAATACTCCAATAACAATGCAAGACAAAGCAGTTGTTTTGAAATGTCAGGGTGACCTAGGATAGTGATAACAGAAAGATGCAAACACCCCTGGAGCCAAGCACTTGGGAACGGATACTGTCCCAGCATGGTGGTCTCGCACTTGCCTTGGAACCAACAGAAATTAGGCACTACTGTGAAAAATGTTTGCAGTCCATTTTATTTTCATGAAATGTGATAGATATTGCAACAGTTTTATTTAGGTCCTAAAATAAAGAATTAACAAAGTAGTAGAGAAATTTTACACAAAAAATCTAGGCATATGCAAATATGTTGGTAGTTTAAGTTTTAAAAATATTTTAGTATTCAGTTATTTTACTGCAACAACAATCTTGTGAATAATGAATAAGATTCCCATTTTCAAAGTAAGCAAAGCAAAGGTTAGCTGTGCAGTGTGGACTTTGCAGACAGAACTGGGAGTTGAATCTTGGCCTAGTGTTTTCTAGGTGAGGGTTTGGGGCAAGTTATTCAACTTCTTGGAACTTCTCCAATGAGCTTGCAAAGGAGGAATGTAGTGTTATTTTGCAGGACTCTCGTGGTGATATACGAGATTTACGCACACCCTCACAATATCCTAGCATACCCAAGGATCTTAGAACGTTCCTTCTCCCCTGTTTCTCTAAGAATATGAGAGTTTACTTAACATCTTGTAGTGACTGACAGCTAAAATGAAATTAAATATGAGTGTTCTTACTTTTAGCCTGAAGTTGTTACACTTCGCTCCTTATTCCTTATAGTTAGAGGAGACATTCCAGCAAATATTCACCCAGAATGTTGGTTTAATAATTTTCTAATAAAATTACAAAGGATTGTAATTGAAGAATGATCTACAGTAAGGAAAGTGAATAACAGAAGAATATATGATCTCAGGGAAGGAAATTTCTGTCCTTACAAATGAATTTAGGAAGAACTTAGTACTACATGCCAAAATTCATAGAATAAATGTACAGAAGCTACCATACTATCGCACAGGGAAAAAAAAAAGTTTGAAGTGTAAAGTCTTAAGTAGATAGAGTCAAACACATAGTTAGTGACTGTTCCCTCTCTATATCTAGATCATTCTCTAGTGAGTTAGTTATTTTACAACTGATCTCACAGGATGTGTCCTAAGAAAAACATGTAGGGAAATATGCAATTTACAGTGTAGATCAGTTCTTGATTCTCTTGGCACAGTCTGTTTAGGCTTATTTGGATGTAATTATAAAGAGATCCACTCTTTCATTCAAAAGTATCCATATTTGAGTGATAAATTATCTGGTCACTCTATCATTTAAAGACACAAGCTTGTACCATGAGAATAATATATAGATCTCTATCCTAAGTCAACTCAAGACTCGGCTTCACAGTCATTCTAGCTATTGAAGTTCATTTCTCCAAGTCACAATTCAGCTCCTGGGTATTATAACTCAATAGGACATGAAGCTGAGATTGAATATCAGTTTGTTACAAAAGGATCAGTAGCCTGTAAGAGCGGAAGGTAGAGAGTCAGGGTGGGATGCATCCATTGAATCAAAATTAAAGCATGAAGGTATTGACAGTTCTAAAAAGACTTTCTAGTAAAAATGCAAAAGTGTAGAGACTGAGCATCCACATAATGAAAAGAAATTTCTGCTGTAGAACCTAGTTAACTATTCAAGGAGTCTGGTCCGCCAGGTGTAGTGGTGCACACCTGTAATCCCAGCACTTGGGAGGCTGAGGCAGGAGGATCGCCGCAAGCTCAAGGCCAGCCTGGGCTATGCAGTGAGTTCTAGGCCAGTCTGAACTACATAGGGAAACCCTGTCTCGGAAAAAAAAAAAAAAAAAAAAAAAAAAAAAAAAAAAAAGACTGTGGTCTTGTAATTGATGAAAAATTGACAACACTGTTAGCGCACATTGCTTGGTGTTTTGACAGGCAATTTCGATTAAGATTCTAGGAAGACTCTGTGTTGAGCTGTCCCTGAGAAAATTTATCGCACACTGTGTTAGTCCAATGTAATCAATTGTCTGCCTCCAATTCTTGAAGCACCTAGATTAACCCTTGTAGACTATTTGCATTAAGTTGAAACACACGAAATTGTTGCTTTTCAACCACTTCACTTAAAAGCAGAATGTCACCTGGTTTAACCTAATGTAACCTTAATAAAGATGGGAAAAGGAAGACACAGAACTTCAGGAAGCACGTAAGCGATCCTGCAGCAGGACGAATGCGGGAGAAGAGCAGGGAACAGGAAGTAACTCGCCCGGCGCGTATCGAGCGCCATGTCTACCTGCCAGCAGAGCGCCGGGACACGAGGTCAAACTGGGACAGCGGTGGACACAGTCCCGCCCCTCTCGGGAACACAGGATTTCGTTCTTCAGATACTGGTACTGTTGTTAGAGACAAATTCAGAGGAAGCAGCTTTTCTTTCTCCTTTCATACTGTCTTCCTCTTTTCCTTTCTAGCTTTGCAAATTCCAGAATATTTTTATATTAATTTCTAAACAGATTCCTTGCTTAGTTTGAAAACCTTGCTCATATCGCTGTAGTGAATGTTATTTTACTTTGGCTTATATGGGCTACTGTTTTCAGTTCTGTGCCTCCTTCCCCTCTGAGCACCTAACTACATGTTCTTGGAGGACAGAGCATGTGAACTGTTAATCTTAATTAATCTGCGCTGCACTTATTACATTGCTGGCCTTAAGTGTTGCTCAATAAATTCTAATTAAAGCAAAATGTGTGCAGTGTATATTAGTGACAACATCTGGGGTATTGCCTGAGCCTAACATATCTGATCACATAGACAATATGGACGTGATAATTGCTACACACTACCCAGTAACTAAATATAGTCATGGAACATTATATTTTGGGAGCAATAAAAATCACTTGATTTTATCATTAATGGATGGCTCTGTCCCTCATATCAATTGGAATTATTTTCATTGCTTGAATGAAACTAAAGAATACAATTCCATAATTCAACTTTTGGTGTTTGCCACTTTTTTCATGCAATCATATAAGAGATACAAAAGTTTTATTAAATGATATTAAATGGGATGCAAGTTTTCTGAACAAAAGAACGGCAACTTTAAGAAATGATTTTTCTCTGGCCTTTTTCTCTGAAAGGAAACCTTGTATTTAGAAGGTGAAGGTCACTCTTAGTTGTCCTAAATGTCAGTGGAAGAGGAGGACGGCCAAGCTGGAAGCTCACCAGGAGACTTGCTAATGTAGATTTGTCTGGCTTCCCGCATTTCACAATGTTTTTGTAACACTGTATCCTCTTGAAGAACACAAAAGGTAACACACAGAAATTTCCTTCTTAAAATAAATGAGTCAACCTACACACATACACACATGCACAACACACATACGCACACTACATATTTCATGGCATATATCTTTACATTTGAGAATATTCAATTATGACTTTATTCAGTAATAGAAATAAATATAATATACATCTCACTATAGTTAGACAACTTATTATTTAAACTAATACCCCTAGTAAATGCATATATTGCCTTCTAAGTACAGTATTTCTAACAATGTTTTAAAAATGCACATTAAGTAACAATATTTGAATATATTAAACATGTTTCGTATAGAAATTCTCCTAAAGCATCATTACGGTACAGCTCCAAAGCCTAGGGAAACAAAAATCTATAAATATGAGTTGAGAAGCCAAAGAAGTTTAGAAAAGGAGGCTGCTTGCCCTTCGCAGAGGTGCCTCTGCCTCCTGTGGCGGGCAGAGGGGCTGTGCTCGAGTGGGATTGTGTACGCTGTCAATAGGCCACAATAACTCAGTCTTGCTGTGCTTCCTGCTGGTGTTCAGGTGAAAGTCATGGAAGTGATTCACTAAGTAATCATACGGTTGTGTAAGAACAACAGTTCTGGCAATAAATTCTATTCTGACCAAGAAAACAATACAAAGAATCAACGAATCAAAGAGTTGGTTCTTTGAGAGACTAAACAAAATAGACAAAACCCTAGCCAACCTGATCAAAAAAAGGAAAGAAAAGACCCAAATACATGCAATAAAAAATGAAAGGGGGGAAGTCACAACTGACATGACAGAAATCCAAAGGATCATTAACACCTACTTCAAGAATTTATACTCAAACAAGATGGAAAATATGGAAGAAATGGACAGATTCCTAGAAACATACAAATTACCAAAACTAAACCAAGAAGAGATACAAACTCTTAATAAACCAATATCAGCCATTGAAATTGAAGAGGTAATTAAAAATTTACCAACAAAAAAAAGCCC
>PVJO010022034.1:0-28801 GCA_004026905.1 Hystrix cristata | reverse complement strand
TTTGGAGCTCCATCCGCACAGCTATGCCCTTTTTGCTTTGATCTGACTTGGCCTTGCCCTGTCTTTCCCAGCCTTCTGCATTGCCTTCTGGTCCTCCCATCATGTGGTTTACTTCCCATTCCTTGAGAACTGTGCTCCTGCTGAGAATTGTAATTCTTGAAGCCCAAGGGACTTCAAGGGAAGTTTGGCTGTTGATCCACATAAATCCCTTGTACTGATTTGCTAGGGCCACCATTACAAAATATAGACTGGGTGCCTTGAGTAGTGTTTTCTCCTCAGTTTGGAAGGCTAGAGGTCCAAGGTCAAAGTGTTGGCAGGGTGGACCTTGACTTGCAAATGGTTGTCTTTCCTCTGTATCTTTACATGGTCTTCTCTCTTTGTGTCTGTGTTCTAATCTCCTCTTCTTAGAAGCACACCATTCACATCAAATAATCTTTTTAAAGAGCTATACCTAAATACAGTCATAATTCTGAGCTATTAGGGGTAAGATATCAACTATAAATTTAGGAGACACAATCAGGAACATAACAGTACCTAAATCACTAAAATTCTGATTATCCATTTCTGTCTCTGTAAGAAGAGAGACTTAGAGGATGTCAGGGTATCTTGCAGTTCTGTAAGACCAAGAGCTAAGAGAGTTGCATTCCTGAGGTCTGTTCCCTGGAACTTCCTATGGGAATCCCCAGTTTGTCTCAGGGCCTGATGTCATTATCAACTACGGGATAAAAGTCCTGACTTAATAACAACAAGGGATTTAAAATTCAGAATAGATAAGTGATTTTACTAAACTCTTCTCAGTTAGATGAAAAAGGAGAGGCTATAGAATCCAGTGTCTTACATAAAAACAGGTGAAAACAAGCTAACATATCATTCCTTAGATTTTTATACAAAATCAATTTTTTTTCTTTCTTTTTTTTTTTTTTTTTTTGTGGTGCCGGGGATCGAACTCAGGGCCTTGTGCTTCCTAGGCAAGCACTCTAATCACTGAGCTAAATCCTCAGCCCCACAAAATCAATTTTAACATTAGTTTTCTAGATATAATTATGCCAAAAATGTGATGATTTTAGCAGAAGAAAGTAGGTATTTAACTTCATGATGTTTTCAAGATGGTCCAGAAAGTCCTGCTACTCAAGTATTTAACTCTTCACTTGTTGCAAGATGGCTGCAGTTTTGCCATTTAAAAAATGAGTTCTTTAAGCTGATGTTTTGTTGTGTTTAGTTGTATTACTTTTCATTACATAAGTTCTTAAATACAATAGTACAGAGATTACATAATAGATCACCTTGTGCCCATTATCCAACTTCAATATTTACCAGTAGGGGGTCGATCTTGTTCCATTTCTACCCAACCAACTCTTTCCTTTATGGATAATTTTGAAGTAAACACTGTGTGTGCGTTTGTGTGTGTATACACATGTACAGAGAGAGATCTTTTAAAAATCAGACACTGATGATCATTATCTGCACCAGGAGTCTACAGACTACAGCCTGTGGGCAGAATCACCTTGTTTCTGTAAATAAAGTTTTATTGTAACACGATTATGTCCTTCTTTTTTTTTTTTTTGTACTGGTGATTGAACTCAGGGCCTTGGGCTTGCAAGGCAAGCACTTTAACCACTGAGCCAAATCCTCAGCTCCTATGTCCACTTTTTGAATACAGCCCATAGTTGCCCTCATATTCTAACTGCAGTCTTGAGTAGCTGCAAAAGAGCTGGATGGTCCAGAAAGCCTAACGTATGTACAACCTGATCCTTTAAATAAAAAGTCTATTTACTCCTAATTTAGGTGCATCCCAGTAGCAAAATAGTAATTTTCTAATTTTATCCTTTTTGCTACCTGAAATAGTCCTAAAAAAAAAAAATCTGATCAACTATTTGGCTATCTGAGATACAATATATATGGGAAAATCAGAATATATACTAAATCATTTCTATTTACCAGTTTTAAAAATGAGGTAATTTCCTGTTATTCTTCCAAAGTTAGCAATAAATTATTGGGGGATGGCGTTCTATTTGTGTTTTTGTCCATTTTGTTTTAAAATATTGTTATGAGTATGTTTAAATCCTTTGCATTTAATTACTATTAATGAACAAACAGTCCTCTCTTCTCTAAATGGAAACGTATTTGTTTCTCTTGATTCCTTTTGAAACAATCCCATATGTTTGAGAGCTTTATTATAAGATATTCTTAGCTCATCTTGTACATTTCTTTCCCCATACAAGAAATTACCTATTTTTCTAAGGAGCTGTGTTCACTTGTGAGAAAGCGTATTTAGTGAACAAAATAAAGAAATGTGAGCCACACATTAATATGGGGATGGTCATTATTTCTAAATCTTGAGAATAGGATTTGAAAATATGTCTTTCTAAGAACAAAAATTATGAATTTACACTGGTTCTTCTAATTTAAATTCATATTATTTCTTTAAGCCACTCTGGAAAAAAAATCTCAATTTTAAATAAGCCAAAATAAGTGCTTATTTGAATTTTCTGTACATTCACACAACTGTAGCATAGAAGTATCAACAGTAGCACCAATAATTTGATATGAAAGTACTGAACTTGAAAACTGAATATAGGTTAAGTATATTTGTTTGTTTTTTGTTTTTATTTTGAAGTCCATTTTGCTACTACAGTATTTCCTTCTGGGGTTATCCTTTTAAATCACTCTGTTATAAAGTTAAGCTAATGTTTTTGTTGAAACAAGACATTTTAACATGGTTGTTTCAAAACAAATAAAACTGCTGAGCATTTTTATTTTCATTACCAAGGAATATCTGCAACAGAAACCACAATCTCCACCCAATCTCTGAACTATACCACGGGATAATGGATGGGGTGAGGCTCAGAAATGAGGTGTCTATTGTATGAATTTTTTAAAAAAATATTTCTTAGGAGGAAATGTTAAGTTCTTTCATTTTATTTTCTTTACAAAGCGAAAATTCTCTTAGGAGGAGTAATAACTAAAGCTACGTATTACTAGTAATTCACCATTAATATTAATAGGCTCTATTAGAATAGGGGAAAAAGTTTGAAGTCACTTACTAAACAAGGGAAAAGGGGAATCAGTAAAGAATGTGAAGAAAAAAGAGCACAACTGAAGATCCTCAAGCTGCAATTCAAGAATGTCTCCTTCATCCACTTTTCCTAAGAGTGTTCTCTTACTGAGCTACTAGATAGAGAGGTAGGTGCAATTTCATGGTAGTCAACATCTTTAAGCCTCCTTTCAACCACCCAGTTGTTGTTGAGAGGCAAGACTTCTCTCTTCATAGGTGTATTTCTATTCCCTTCTGTTTTTCTCCTCTCTTTTTTGCACTCTTTTCCCTATTACTCTGAGCCAGGGATTGGCAAACCACAGCCAAACTCAACTGCCACTGTTTTTGTGTATAAAGTTTTACTGGAACAAAGCCATGCCCTCACACTTTTACCCTGTCTATGGTAGCTTTCGCTCTCTAGTAGCAGAGTTGAGTTGTTTGGAAAGAGACTGCATGGACCACAAAGCCTGACATATTTATTGTTTGTCTTGTTACAGAAAAAGTTTGCCAGCATCTACTCTGAACTATGGGTTGACCCTAACTTCAACTTCCCAGGGCATAGCTTGGCCTTTCTGAGCCTGAAAGTTTGCTAAATCTTTACTTTAAATTTGCTAATGAGAATAAACTCACTATCTAAACAGGACAAAATACAGGTTCTATAAATTATTCCAAACTCAAGTTTAAGAGAAATGCTTGCCAGGAATGATCAGAAGTCACAGATTCAGCTTCTAATTTTTGAGAATTCTGAATGAATTTAAAATGCTTTTTATGAGCAATACAAATACAAATATCCAAATATTTTGATTAAGAATAATGATTACAGGGCTGGGGATTTAGCTCAGTGGTTAGAGTGCTTGCCTAGCAAGCACAAGGCCCTGAGTTTGATCCCCAGCACAAAAAAAAAAAAGAAGGAAGAAGAAGAAGAAAAAAGAAGAAGAAGAAGAAGAAGAAGAAGAAGAAGAAGAAGAAAGAAGAAAGAAGAAAGAAGAAGAAGAAGAAGAAGAAGAAGAAGAAGAAGAAGAAGAAGAAGAAGAAGAAGAAGAAGAAGAAAAGAAGAAGAAGAAGAAGAGGAAGAAGAAGAAGAGGAAGAAGAAGAAGAGGAAGAAGAAGAGGAAGAAGAAGAAGGGGAAGGATGATTACTATTATTGTGTGCTTTTTGTGTGCTGAGTACCATTTTACACACTTTCCAGATAATTGTTATCTTTCTTGATTCTTGCATCAACCGTAGGTGATGGGTTCTGTGATATTTTATACCTGAAAAACCAGATTAGAAAGAGTAAGAAACTTGCTAAAGTTGCACTGATGAGAATTATCAGATCTGGAACATATGCCCAAGGCTTCTCTGACAAAGCTCATGTTTTACAGTCATTGGCTAATGCTGATTCAAACTGGGAGGGTGGAGTTTCCCACAGTCACAAGTCTAGAATCTGAAGTTCCAGACAAAGAATGGACCCTTCCTGTTCAAGGCTCAGAATGCTGAGGAGGAGAGTTATTGTGACAGCAGAAGAGGGAGAAGAGTCTGTCATCAAATCTAAGAGGTAACTTCTTTAAGAGACTTCTGGTTAAATATGTCAGCTCGACCACAGACATTTATCCTTTCTTCCATTTAGGTCCCCTAAAAATGATGGTACAGGAATAAGAAGGTTATAAGTCCTCAAGAAATAAAGAAGCAGAACAGGAAGCTTTGGCAGATAAAAATTCAAATCTATTTTTAGAGGGGAAAAAATCTAGAAGTGGTAAACAGTCTAACCGTGCAAGGACAGTCAGAAGCAAAAGTCTGAGCAGAGGGAACTGTGAAAACGGAGAGAGGAGTGACCTCCCACGATTGCTCAGAGGCTCAGAGACTAAATGTACTGGATATTGCTCCAAGCAGGGGTGGGCCTGAAGTCTACATACGGACTGGGGGTGGGGGTGGCAGTGGCAAAAGTCTGCTTATAAAGTGCTTGCATTCTAAATCCTTTCCTTCACACCACATACTCTGCAGGCAGAAGGCTGTAGGTGTGACCCTCTAAAAGTAACAAACCAGAGAGTCTCAAAGCAAAGCAAAGGGAAGGGAAAGTATGAAGAATGAAAAGCTGAAAGACTGAAGAGGCTTTGTGGACCTCCTTGCTAGCCTACTTTAGCTGTCCTGTTCCCAGAACTCTTATGGCAAAGTACAGTCTACACTGTACCCTCAAGGTTTCTGCTCTCAGACTGACTACTAGGGACACCAGATACCTCCAGCATATGGCACATGACCTGTGGAACATCACCTAACAAAGATGCCGCTCTCCTCTGCCCACAAAGCTGTCAGAAACTTCACTGTGAAGTAAGCACAGATATTCACAGATTCACAGATGGGAGGAAAGCCGCCAGAATAAAAGGGCTGAGAATAGGCCAACAGAGAAAAGGGAATCCAGATGAAATATAATGTAGGAACAAAAAAGTTTTGCAGACAGTAATATTCTTAGATGGGTAAGCAAATAATGCATAAATAAAAACTGGATGCCATAGAGGAGGAATAATCAGAGAAAAAGAAATAACTCTGGAAACTAAAATTATGATAGACAAAAAAATTTTAAAAATCAGAAGAGGATTTGGGAGATAAAATCACCCAAGCTTCCCAGAAGAAAATAACAGAAGATAGAGACATGACAATTAGAAAAGAAACAGAAAGACACAGAGGATCAACCTAGTTCTTCCAGCATCTAATTTATAAAATTCCATAAAAATAAAAAATTTAAATGGTGAGACAGAAAGTATCAACATAAACTATGAGAAAATTTGTCTAAACTAAAATTATAAATCTTCTAATGGCCCTGCATTGTTACAACCCCTAGTGAATACAGAATACCCAGTCCCCTCCAAAAAAATTTTAAAAGATGCATCCTAATGCACATCATTGTGAAATTTCAGAACAAGACTACAGGGAAAATTCTCAAAAGATTCCAATGAGAAAATCCAGGTCACATGCAAAAGTGTAACAATCAGAGTAGCACAAGACTTCTCAGAAACAATAACTTGCTGATGGCAGTGGAACAATGCCTTCAAAATAATGAGTGAGCAGAAATTTCCAACCCAGAATTCTTTAGGCAGCTGAACTAAGTTAGATGGAAGTAGGGGAAAGGAAGACTGCTATGAAAACTCAAGATATGACTACCTCACATCTTGTAGCCCCCTGGTCCCTTTCTTCAGAAGCTACTGCAGTAGTACTACATGGATGAAAAGTAATAAAGCAAGAAGGAAAAAGATTTAGGGGGATCTGGGAACCCGGGCATCCAAACCAAAACAATGGCAAAGGACTCGCCGTGGTGGCAGCTGTGCGGTGGCGATGCAGGACACTGCTGAGTTTTTATCATTTGTTTTTAATGGAATTGATAAAATGATAAACTCAAATATTTGAGAGGAAACAAAGAACTGAGAAATGTGTAATAAATTTGACAGATCAACTGGGAAATGTAAAAAAAGAATCAGTGGTAATCTTAAATGCTTTACGCCAAAATTTTTTTTAACTTTTGCCTTTCAGATCCATGGTAGATTTGCTCTTTGAAGACACTTTATGAATGGTAGAGCCTTTGATTTTAATTCTTGTCAAGAAATTGTGAGCAGATGGGGCGTACATCACTTCCAAGCCAGGCCTACTGCCTTGCAGAGAGCTCTTCTCTCTGGCTTGGAGACCAACTAGGTTCAAGATGATGGTTGCTCTAAGAGCCCAGGACCCCAAGTGACTGCAGTAAATGCGGTCCCTTCCCACCCTCTTTGCCAACCCAGAGTGCACACACAGCATAAGTAAGACAAGCCTCTGTAGTTCTGAGCTGCTATGGTGTTGATGTTGTTTGTTACACAAAAAAGTCTAGCCCAAAAGTAAATGTATACCCACATATAAAAATGAGAAACAGTTATTATCATAGTATACTACTGATTCTATATTGATAATATTTATATTCTTGTAATAATGGAAATTCTATTAACTTAATTAAAATTTTTGATATATTTAGAGGTTGGAGGGCGAAAAGGCAAGGATGGTGTTGATTTAAAAGAGCTAAGTCAGGCTGGAGATTTAGCTCAGTGGTAGAGACTTGCCTTGCAAGCACAAGGCCCTGAGTTCAATCTCCAGCACCAAAAAAAAAAAAAAAAAAAAAAAGGAGCTAAATCACTATTGTAAAAGGAACCAACAGATAATGGCTAAAAAGTTGATGAAACAAAAACAATTTATTACGCACATTATGTGGGAAATATAGGACACACTAGAAAAAACAATTTTGACTATTGAAAGAGGTTTTCTCTAAGTAATAGAACTAGGCAGTGATGACACTGGGAGCAAGGAACTGCTCTCATTATACAAGTGATCTAGTACCACTTTATTTTAACTATCTGTATGTGTCACTTATATCAAAATGAATCTCAATTGTGATTCATTTCTGTTTTAAAAGAATTGAGCATAAGTTGGGTTTTTTCCCCCATTTCACTGAATTCAGGTCATCAAAGGCAAAATTGTGTACACTCCTACCCATTCTGTCTTGAAGCTTCTCCTTGGCTCCACTGGTATCCCCAAAGCCCAGGCGGCTGCATGTCAGGGCTGAGCAGAGGCATCCAAGCTCCCCTGAGAGGCCAGCAGTGTCATCAAGTCTGGCTCATCTGAAAAGCAACCCTTTGCAGAGCCAAGCCTGGAACAAGTGCTGAGGAGACGGTGGAAGAAGACACACAATTTTCTGGGTGAATTATTATACCTGGCAACTGGTCTTCTGAAATCAACTCCTGGTCTGAGAGTTCCATCTTTGTTTGTAAGCTTATTCATAAATAAATATAAGGACAGTCAAGTCAGGGTTTCAAAAAGACCCACCCTGTCAGTACTCTGCATCTCCAGTGAAATAAACCCCATGATCCAAGCAGCATGGTGTAATGCACACAGTTACAAGAACTTCCTGCCTTCCCAGACTGCTTGCTAGGATGGGCCAAGTTGTTTTAAGAGAAGAAAAGCTTCGGAGGTTCTTCCCCAGCAGGCAGAAATGGCAAGGCTCAACAAGCCACACATATAAATGTCTGGAAACACTCCAAGAATTATAGATAGTTAGGACGTTATTTTTAATAGTAATTGTTAATAGAAATAATAGCCTTGCTATGGACTAGGAACTGTTCTAAGTATCTTATGTATTACCTCACATGGTTGGTATTATGATGATCTCCATTTCACAAGTATGAAACTGAGGCATTGAGAGGTTACATATCTTACCAAAGGTTGCAAAAGTAGTCAGCTGCAGTGGTGCAATTTGAATTCAGCTATCTGACTGGTTCCAGGGACTACTGTTAGTCAGTCACAGTATTTGGAGGAAGAATCATTTTCTTAAATTCCACTAGAGAATTCTGCACCAGATAAGAGAGGGGCTGCTTTTCAAAGATGCCGTTGCTATTGACAATCCACAAAGCATGGATGTATGTGAAACAATCATTCCCTGACTGCATAGGTCTACTATTTATATGGAGCTATTTAACTTAATTACAAATAATTTAGGCTACAGATGGGAGCAAAGCAACATTAAGGATCTTGATTTTGAAACTGTTCTAAAATAGCTTTTAAAATCTAGGAAGCAAATTGTCTTTCCAAATGGAAATGAATGTGTGATGCAGTGAAGTCGTAAAGTTATTAGCATCTTTTGCTGAGCCCTCATCTATTTTCTTTGTCATTTACACGATGTACAGTCTTTAATTTCAGCTCCATGATCAAAGTGATGAAACTTGAGAAGCTTTCTGTTGAAATCAATGCCTGTACTTGGAGTGAGGAATGGCAGGGCTGTGACGATTGCTTCTCACATATGACAATGGGACACCACAGTCCCTTCATGGTTTCAGGCAGAGACCTGGGCCCAGGAGGAGAGGGGTGTCTCATACACATATACACAGCCTCACCCATCCCCATTCCACAGTACCTGCGAGGCTCCATTGCTAAAGGCAGTGCCAGGAAACATGTTTTTAGGAATTCAGAGTATCACGTTTCATAATTTGATTTAAATCAATTATCCCATCCCTCCCTGGAACAGGCACAAGCTCCAAAAATACAAAATGTAAATGGAACCAGCTGCAGCAAAGGCCTTTTGCCAGGATGGATTTCAGTCAACATAATCAGCCTCTTTTTCGGAGTACATTATTGTTGAGACCAAGAGATTGCGTGAAACACTTCCAGTGCCCTGGGAGGGACCAGGAAGGTAACCAATTATGGGAGGGGAGAAATAGAAGGAGTTAATCTTCTCTGTCCTGGCTTGCCTTTGCCCCGAACTCTCAAAAGAATTAATTCAGTCCTCTGGGGGTTACTGGGAAACTGAGGTCGTTATTGGCAGCCTTCAAACACTATCCTTAATTTATGGATATTTACTAAACCACATAATCACCCTGAGTTATCCCATTACAGGGCTTAGCAGAGCTGAGGTCTGTGGCCCTGGGTGTGAAGATCAATTGTGAGAGGTTTTGCATGAGAGAGTACTTATTACAGAGGGCATGAACATACCCAGCAATCATGCACATCATTTAGGCTCTCAACACACTGCCTGGCAAATGGATCCCATGCATAGAACTTGGCATTCTTCCACTGAAATCCTTCCCTTTAATTGATTTAAAATGATAATTCAATTAAAATAATTATCCTAATCAAACTTCATATCTTTTTGGCAGGTTCCTTGGGACCTCTGCCCTCAATGTTATTTTAGTATTTTCTTTATTTATTTTCTCACCGGACTGACTTCGGCTCTCTGAATCCTTGGAAAATTTTATATCATTGCACCCTTCTGGAGCTTTCTGCTTGAGAGACAGGGAATGAGGAAAATAAAATATCCTAGAGAGGTGTTATACTTTGAACTTTGACCAGGAGAAGCCAAGAAACCACTGAGAATGGTGCATGGTCAGAGTTACCCATCCATTCACCTACAGTGCAGACCTCAGAGTGGCCAGCCAGGCTGCTAAAGCTGTAAAATGAGGATGAATGATAGTCTCCACCTTCTTAGTGCTGTCTTTTTTTTTTTAATGCCCTCATTTTTCTTTCAATGACTGTTCTCTTGACATATGTAACATTTGTGTCAGATTTCAGGAATTTTCATATAACTCTTTCAACCTTTGAAATACCATGAGTCATTTCACTTCTTCTATACAACTGTGTTGGAAACTACGTAAGGAAGTTTCTCTCAAGAAGAGGACATAGCAACACAGACAGTAGGTAGCTGGACCAGCACCGCACAACTAATATGGGAGGGGCTAACTAAGTCTCTAACTAGAGTGCCAGACATCAATGTGAGTAAGTGAAAAACAAACTGCTCTATGTTTTAACTTGTAGCACATATAACATTTACAGACACTTGGCCAGTGTGATTTGTGTAATAGGCATTTTTTGTTTTAAAAAATGTTTCTGTCTGTCCTGAAAAAACAGGCAGTCTCCCTGTGCACTGCTGCCTGAGGGGTTTTGTCCCCTCAACTGGGTCACAGATGCCTATGAATCCAGATGTGGCCTCTCCCACCTGTTTCCATGCTCCTGAGCATGATAGAAAGGTCTGTCACAGGAGAGAGGGCCCTTTCCTGGTGCTGCTCTAGGATGAGCACTGGACAAGGAGTCTGCAGATTTGATTCACTAGCTCTGTCACTCATCAGCTATATGATTTGGGGAAGTACTTTTCTCTTTCTCAGATTCAGAATACCCACTAGACCAGATGATCTATAAAATTGTATTCAGAGTCCATTATCTACTTTTAGCCACAAGAGCCTCCATTTCTGAGACTGCAGTGTTAGTCTTATTTGAAAATTGTCTCTAAGAGAAAAATTTGGCTTCAACGGGGTAATAAGCCAGACTTGATTATATTATCCTGGTAGAAATTCAAACCTCTTGATCCAAGGGAACCTCTATTTACCAGCATTTTATAAATATAGTTTTAAGGAATAACCTTGAGATATTGTTAGGGATGCTCTGATGAAGTATAAATCTAGCCATTTCATAGATGGCAAAATAAACACCTGTAGAGATGTCATAAGTAGTTCCTTATCTACCCAGCAGCAAGGCAGAGTCTTAAAATGAGGAAGAGGAAGGAATCATGACCAGGGAGCTAGGGCAGGGAAGCTGAGAGGGAGCCCCACAGAGCCGGATCTACAGAGGTGCAGTCTTCCCGCCACACAGCCATAGTACCTCTGTCTGGAGAGGGCTCACCCAGGGTTTATATTAAATACAGTATGGGAAGCCTTGAGGGGAAGAAAGAGCATTAAATATCATTTGTGTCTAACAGACTAGGTCAAACAGAAAATTTCTCCCCAAATTATTCTTTTCTGAATTGCTTCTATGCAGGATCATCCATTTCAGAGGAGTCAACTACCAGAGGCAATCCCTTTGCACACACATTTCACCCATCATAAGTATATGTGGCTAATAAGCTGAGGACAATTTATATGTTGTCTTCATCACTTTCTTGTTGGTGAGACAAAATATTCAACATCCAAAACTTAAAAGAGGAGAGGTTTATTTTGGCTCATGGATTCAGCCTATGGTTGGCTGCTTTCAAGGCAGAAATGATACGGCAGAGGGACCTGGGTGAAGGAAAGGTGCTTTTGGCCAGGAAGCAGAGAGACAAGGGAGGAGCCAAGCAGAGGGATATACCCTTCCAGGCCACGCCGCCTATTACCCAACTCTTCCACCATGCCCTACCTCCCAAAAGCACCTTCAGCTGCAAGTGTGGCACCACCAAGATACAGTCACCTTCCAAAAGCCTACCTCTGAACACATGAGCCTTTTGGGGGACATTCTGGACCTAAAATGTAGCATATGTATAGAAAAATAATTTTATATGCTTATATACTACACTGGAGCTGGGCCAAACTCCAAGGGCAAGGAAGCTGATGACTTAAAAAGTGTACTATTCTTTTCTTTTATTCAGTTTACGTGTCACTTTAAATATCCAGAAAATTGAAAAGTGATAAACAAAAAGAAAGATCCCTTAAGAAAATAATGAAACAGAAGAAACTAAATCATCTCTCAGACCTTTATTATACAAAAAAACCCTATTTTTGCTACTGTAGAAAATTAATAAACTGCTGCTGTTGTAGGAAAATATTTAACCAGCTTGCCCACCAAATTCATGGGTGTGAGTATCATCTAGGGAACGTGCCGAACACGCAGAATTCTGGGCTGACTTGCAGGTGTTCTGACTCAGTCATTCTATGGAGGGGCCCAGGAATATGCATTTTAAATAAGAGCACAAGTCATTTCCCCAGACTAGATTCTCAGAACCACTCACCTAGACAAGTTCCCCTGAAAACTCTAACTTATTGGTCATTCATAAGTTTACTAGTAACTTCCGTGACTTACCAGGAATTCTTAGTTAAGTCTCCAGTAGCGTTACAGAGAAGCAAGCACTGGGCTAATAACCAGGAGGCCTGGACTCTCAGCTCAGCCACTAAAGAATCTGCTTTGTCTCTCATCCAGTAAAATGGGTTACAAAGAGCAGTAACTATGAAGCAGGTGATGAACGTCATAACAGAAAAATCCAGATATTCCTTTTCTAAACAACGATCATCAACAGATATTACAAGCCTCCCTTGGTGTTTTAGTCCCCTTTCTGAGCCTGGCACCCGTTCACCTGCTACATACTAGGAAGAACTTACTCAACTCAGTTGAATGCAGATGGTATTTGCCGAATGCCCATTATAGATCAAAATAGAACTCTAAGCAAGGAATGAAAGAAATAAGACAGGACTTCGCTTCTCCTAGAGACTTCATGTTTAATTCACAGAATTCACACTTTCATGGGATTCATTAGACTCAACATCATTCCATATTCAAATTATATGACATGGATGTAGAAGAGCTAAGAGAGACAAAACAAGGAGACATTTGAGTATAGAAGGAGTAAGTCATTGAGGTCCTGGTAGAAAAAGTAAAGTGATGGGTAAGGCTGAAGTTTTTGGAAAAACAAGACCCCTGAATCCTGTCACTACACTGAGACTACCTAAGACCACGGGACATAACAATGTGTCCCTCCCTCCTTAAATGGAGAAGTTCTTTTCTCTCTCCTAGTTTACCATGGTATCACTTTCAAAATTTATAGGAGAAACACTTAGTTCATTAAAATTACTACGTGGCCAGTGGGCAGCTTGCTGAATTCAGATTAAGTAATGCAGGAAGGTTCCCTCTCCTTTATACATTGGGGATTAGCTCATTCTGTCCAGTCAAATAGTGACTGTAGACAGCACAGTGTTAGGATTCAGGGAATGCACTCTGGAATCTGACCAGTGTGAATTTTGGCTCTAAGTGAACCACAGCTCTCTGCCAGCTGTGTGATCATTTACAGAATGGATCCAAACCTCAATTCCTCATCTGTGAAATGGGTGTTATTATGACATTACGGTTTACATCTAAAATGTCCCACAAAGGCTCATAGGTTCAGAAACGGGGCTTTCAGAAGGTGACGAGGTCGCAGGGACACTATATTCATCGGTGGATGCATTCATTGATGAGCTCACAGCTGACTATGCTATAGGAGGTGGAGCCTGTTTGGAGGAGGTGGGTCACTGGGGGCATGCCTTTCAAGGGGTATCACTTGCTCTGGCTCTTCCCATGTCTCAGCTTTCTGGCTGCTGTAAGATGAGAAGCTTTCCTCTGCCAGGCACTTCTACTCTGCCAGTCCTGCCACAGAGCCAGCTAACTGTGGACTGAACCCTATGAAACTGTGAGTCAAAATAAAACTCCTTTAAGTTGTACATACCAGATATCTTGATGTCCCAGCAACAAGAAAATGACTAATACACATTGTTTGGATCTTGAGTGTCCCCCAGAGGCCCATGTGTTAAAGGATAGGTCCCTGGTCTTCAGTACTATTGAAAAGTGGTGGAATCTATTGAAGGTGGGGACTAGGGCAAAAAAGTTAGGTCATTGGGTATATGTCCCACAAAAGGATATTGGACCTTGGCCTTTCTTTCTCTCTCTTTTTGCTTCCTGACCACCATAGGGTGAGCAGCTATCTCTGCCAAAGCAGTAGGACAACATGACCACAGAATGAAACATCTAAAACCAGGAAACTAAATAAAACTTTTCTCCTTTTAAATTAACTATCTCATGTACTTTGTCACTGCAGTGGAAAGCTGACTGACACAGGTACAATAAGCTAAGGTAATACACAGAGAACAGTGTCCTTCAAGTTCTGTGTGGCCCCTGTGTAGGCCTCCACTGCTAAGGGGGTGCTTCCCCTATACCAGTGGTCAGTTGGTTAGGAGCAGGTAATTCAGAGCCTTCTGGTTCCATCACAAATGGACATCCCACACACAAGAGCATCTAGTATAAGCTAAAAACCTTGCCTGGGAGCTCTTTAAGAAAACTAGCATTCCTCTGAAACAAGGTATCTCATCTTTAGTGATGTCTGGTGAGCACTTTTTCCAAAACAATGCTCCTGTCACTTCAGGACCATGCTCTGGTAAGCCAAGTGAATCAATTCTTCAACAGACACCACCATCCACCTTCCCCAGCCCCTTAATCGTTTCTTCATGCAGAGCCTGCCACACATTTTCCATGTATCTATGTTGCCTAGGGCAGTTCCAAATATGTAGGAGAAGCACATGCCAGTCTCCAAAAACACCTTCTCCAGTGTTCAGTTCTGACACATGTACTGGCTCACGTAGACTAAGACATTTCTGAAAATAAGGTTCCATGTTCTTTCTTACTAGTTGCTTTACCTGAACTTAGTGGATGTAGAGATCTTAGATGGAAAGGAGTTACTATGCTCCAAATTGAGAAAAGATGCCAGTTGATAAATTTCCTTGTCCACTGGGACTCGGAGCTGGAAAATAGGCTCCTTTTCTCTAGCAACTCTAGTCAGTAAGAGTAAGTATTCTGTTAAGGAGAATCCTGAGGTTAAGAATAAGCTCAAATAATAATGTTTCAGTCAAATAATAATGTGTACCATGAGCTAAAGGTTGAAGAGAGTTTTGGTACTTGTTAGACCTGCCCTATATCTTCCTGTCAGTCTGTGTGCCAATCTGATGAAAGCTTTAGAACAGGTTCCTATGTACATACTCTGATTTGAAGACTATGTTAACGGTTGGGGATACAGCTCAGTAATATAGTGCCTCCCTACCACATGTGAGGCCCTGAGTTTGATCTCTGGGACCACAAAAAATGAAAAATAAAATAAACCTTAAAATATGTTTATTGGGAAGAATGACTTAAGATATTATGGTCTTAGCACTATTTACTTCCAGAGTAACCAACTAGCTACCTAGTAATTGCAAGGTCCTAAAGGAAAGAATTTAGGACAGGTAAGTTTTGATGTGGGAAGATAAAAAAAGAAATGATTCTGAAAAACTTTTCCTCAAACCCACAGACTAGGTTCAACAGTACAAACTGGACATACACTGTGTAAGGGCACATTCTATTGGTAAGAAGAGTAAGTAGACTATCACAAAAGTGCATTGGACGCAGCAAGGTGGAGATGCCTAAAAAGCATACACTATCTCTTACCTAGAATTGCTCCTCCCTGGGCACAGGGCACAAATTTAACTTTCCAAAGTGATAAGAGACATGGAGAAGGTCAAAACCATACCTACTCTCCAACTGGGTGAGGTGTAGCAATTAGAGCCCCCTTGACCCAGGAAGGAGGATCCTTGATGCTTAGCATTTTGGAAAAGGGAATCAGATGAAGAACAGGTAGTCTCTTTTCCCTTTTAGGACTCATAGAGCTTTCATTACTCTACTCCACTCATTCTAAGGCTGTTTATATATCAACATCTTGAAAATCAGAATGCATCTTACAATTAATGACATATCATAGTTTAATAGATAATTTTTCCCTGTCTTAGTGGAACATAAAATAATAGTGTCTATTATACGAGACAGAAAATTAGATGCGATTAAATACGGTAGATGGGGAGTGATGTATTATAATACATAGGGCCACACCATCCCTTCTCTGGGGCTCAGCCCCCATGAGCACAGCCTCCTAGTCCCTGTCTTGAATCTGTCAACTGTCTGTGTAGTCCTCAAGACTCCCGGGCACAATGATTACGCCTGTGTGGCTATACGAAAAATCTTGTCAGGAAGGAAAAAGGCAAGGTGGCCCTATTTATTTTAATTTGCCTTCAGATATTTTAAAGGGTTTTCTCTTACTTCAATGTTGGGGGTCTTTCTACGAGTTTGGAAGAGTGCCCCCCTCCCTCAATTCCCAAAACACACCAAACGTACTTTAAAGTTTCAGACTTTTCTATATGACCCTCTGTTTCTGTTAGATCAGGGAGCAGCCACAGAGGAAGAAGGGAATGCTTTCAGAGTGTCGCTTACACCCTAGAGGCCTTGTACCACCCACAGTCTTCCCTCCCCGCCTCTCAAATGGATCAGAGCAACATTAAATATCAAAACTCACCCAGACTCTCCCAGTTTCTCCAGGCCTTCGGTCCAGCCTCTGCCACCTGGCAAGGAGCACAGCAGAGCTGAGCTCTGGGAATATAAAATTAGTTGCTATTGGTGCCTTGTCAATCAACATCCAATCCCACGCAAAGGCAGAACAGGCAGCCATGTGCCTGCCACATGTAGAATGTTACTCAGCCACTAGAAGAGAGGGAACCAGTCCCCCAGGGAACTTCACACAGCCCACACTTTTGACTCAGGGATCCAAGTGGGGGAAGAGAGAAGGGTGAGGGAGGAATGAATTCATTGCAGGTATTAGCCTCCCAGTCTTGCCCACCCAACTCTCAGTGGAAAACAAAAAGAAAGAAGAGGACAGAAAATAGAAATATGGGAAGAAAAAGCAGATGTTCTCTGGAAAAGATGTTCTCTTCCTTAAGTATAGCAGCGGGGGAGAGGGCACATTTTCTATGAGTGGCAATTTTTAAAAAATGTTCTTAAGGTAATATGTTGACCTCACTATTGTTAAAATATATATATAGATGAAAAGACATCAGGAAAAAAATGACACAGCAAGGAAAGGCTTAGAAACACCTGTGTGGGAAAGCTGGGAGGCAAGAGAAAGCTTTGCTGCCCATAAATAGTGCCACGTGGCAGCCACAATTCAGGAGCCAAGAGATGGATGAAGATAAGGAAGAACCCACGTGGATACGTATCCAGGCTTCCCAGCTCCACCTTGGGGAGTTCACGTTCAGCTAAGGAGAAAAATTTTACTAACTCCATTAAGTGAATAACACAAAAATATATACATGAATAAGTGTTTGTCTTCCTCTCTCTTTCTCTCTCTCTCTCTCTCTTAATTGGCCTAAATCAGTGTCAGATGGGAAAACTAAAAGAGGACAATATCTTCCTCAACTCCTACCTTTCTTTGTTATTTTCTTTCAAATTACATTTGTTCTTATCTACACTGTATTAAGACACTCCCTGGCTCATCAAAGGCACTCACAGCAATGAAATAATCTTCGAGCTGAGACTTTCACAGAATTGACAGATCCTGTAGTTCCCTACAGACCTAGCTAAGACATGCAGAGGAACCTGAATGTCATTGTCCTAAATTATCTGGAATAAATTGCCCAATTTCCTCACTTGTAGCACAGGAACGTGTCTCTTTCTCTGGGGATTGTGTGGGAAAGAAAACACACCTGTCTTTGTCTGAGCTGCTTTTTTGAGATTTTAAATGGGGAAGACTATAGAAGGTACTCTGATCAAAAAGTATATTGTTTTTCTCTAACCGAAAAAGCTCAAGTAGTAATCATTCCTTACACACGTATAGAATTTCGTATTCTTCCAAGTACTATCAATTCTGTTACCACATTTGATATACATAGGACTTAAAGCCTATAAGCACAAAAGTGTATTTGCAGTCATCTTAACACTACCAAGCAAACTGATAAAATTTCTGCAAAGTTTACCCACTAATTGCTTATAGCCTCAAATGATCTTTCTCTCCATCTATTCCCTTCCTCTTTCCTCTTTTCTAAAGCTTCTTTTTTAGCTGGTCAATTCATCCCCTCTTACAACTTTCATTACTGCTATTGTTGTAGACACAGGTATTTGCATTTCTGTTGTCTGTGAGGATCTTTATTCATAAGACAATGTGGCTCTAGCATTTTCCTTTTTTTCTTTCTTTTACCTCCTTCGTGTTCTCTAATAATCCCAATTAAATGATGCTCATACACTTCGTAAGAGATGTTGATTTGTCACCCCTCTAACTCCAGTTCTCTGGCCACATGCTTTAATTTTTGTGTTTGTTTTCCTCATGGCTTGTTTACAGAGCACCTCCAAAACCCTCCAAGCCCTTTGTTTCCCACATCCTATTTCTGTTGCCACAAAACTAGGTTGATTTTAGTCTTAAGCGTATCAACTTAAAAATGAAATTGCTTATTTGTGTGGACAATCCTTACAAAAATTTTCTTCTTACAAACTCAACTTTTCTTTTTCACCACAGCCACAGGATTTTAAAGCTACAAGAGACCTGTGAAATCTAATCCAACTCTCTAAGATGAGTAAAAAGGGATCCAAACTCAGGTTGTTTTGGTCTTTGAAACATGTTTTGGCAACTGCCTCAGTCACTCCTCCCATGGGACTTTCACATTCAAATTACTTGACATTGTCACCTGGTGTCCCAGGTGTACTTTGAACTTATTCAAACTCCAGAAATGAACTCACTTTTACCAACCTGCTGCTCCTTCCTGGTGAATATGCCCTCATCCGCCAGATGTCATCCTTTTGATTGAATGTCATTCTGATTCTTCTCCCTCAGCCTCACCTCTTGCTCTTCTGCTCCAGCCAGGAAATTAGAATTCATCCAGAGCAGGGAGGTCCCCAGACATGTTCATTCACATCAGGCCACAGCTTCTTCCTCCTGATGTTTGCTCTTCCTTTCAGCATCGTTCCTTTTGGCAAAAAAGATGAGTGTAAAATAGGCCTGGTGGAGTTTGCACTGCACTAATCATTCATCAACAGAGCTCTGGTGCTACCAAGCACTCAGCCAAAAGAGTTTCTTTTCTTCCTATTCCATGCTCAGTTTTCAATCTTTTTCCCTATTTAACCATTTTGGAAATCTTCAATTCACTTTGGGCTTTAAATGTCTGGATTTTGATTTTTTTTTTCCTTTTCTTTTTTCTCATTTTTTCTTTCATCATGTAATGCTATGCATTCTTTTATGCCTCCTCGGTTTAGAGTTGATTCTTTTAAATACTTGTACATCATTAAATGTCCAACTTCATGAAGAAAGATCTATGGTACCAAATTTATTCTATAGCTTTTTTTTCTTTTCTTTTTCAGCTTAACCCCCCTAAAGGTAACAGAATAACATCACAGTGGAATCAAGACTGACTTTGCAGGTAACTTTTTCATTTATTTTTAGTGAACTCGTTGCAACTTGATTCATAGAATACTGTAACAAATAAAGAATACCAAAAAGAAAAAGATCCAATTTATATAAAATGTGGCCATCTAGGAATAATCACTATCAATATTTAGGAGTACATACTCACAGTGGTTTTCTTTTCCTCTTCCATAACAAAAAAGGGAGGGAGAGATCATTTTTACCTCTCATTTTACTGTTTGCTAAGTTCACTTAATATTCTACTACGCACTTATTTTATGTCACTAAATATTGCGCTAAAACATCATGTTTAAAAGTAAGTCATATTTCATGATATAGATAAGTTGTTATTTATTTGATGAATGCCTACCATTAGGCTTAGGTTGTTTCCAACATTTGGTATTAAAAACAATTGTATAATGAACATAATTGTAGATAAATTTTTGGGTATGTCAGTAATTGTTTCTTTAGACTCATTCCTAGAAATGGAGAAACTTGGTTAAAAATGTGAATGAAGATTTGAGATATAGCTTGCAAAATCATTTTCCATACAGGCGTCATATTCTATGTAAATTTGTAAGTTTTTAATCTCTGGAGATAAGCATGTAAACTTCCCACATCCACGACAACTGTAGGTATTACAATTTTTTTTAAATTTGCCCAATTTGATAAATGATAAATGATATTATTTTTGTATTTAATCATGTGTACTTAATTTCTAGTAAGCAATATTTTAATATATTTAGTGACTTAGTTTTTCTGCTTTTGTGCATTATCTGTTCATATCTTTTATATATTTTCCTATTATGGTGTTTGTTCTTTTTCTTAAATCATAGGAATCTTCAACCATAAGAATAGTAGTAGACCTATCCTTATAAATATCTTATTTCCAGTTTTTCACTTGCTTTTAAATTTTCATTTTTTCAATGAAATCTGTAGCAAATTTATTTTTTCTTGTATACAGTCTGCATCTTCTAGGCTCTAAATATTTTCTCCAATGAAAGGTTATTTTTTTTAAAAGCATCCATATTTTCTTCTAGTAGTTTTATTGATTACTTTTTGTATTTAAATATTAAATTCATGTGGAACTTGATTTGGTAAATGTTGTATAATAAACAATTTAGTATATGCATCAAATGGCTACCCATTTTTTCAAAGCCATTTATTAACAACCTTACTTTCCCTAGTGTCTTTAAGAACCACATTTGTCTTATACAACATCTTACATATACTTGGGTCTATCTTGGGATAGTCTATCCTAATAATTTGAAAAACAATTGCCACATTTACTGTTAAGTCTTCTTATTCTGAAGTAAATACTTCATTTATATATTTTTGTTCTTTCATTAACATATTAACATTTCTCAATAAAGATTTGTTGTTTTTCAAATAAGCCTTTAAATTTCTCATTAATTTGTTTATCTAAACAATTTTAGATTGTCTTTCCCTCATATTTTTACTGGGTTATTTTTAAGATGCAGGAACTTCAACAGACACCATGAAGTGCTGGTCAGATCCTCCTTCTGGGCCTAGGCAGACAATTAGCCCCAGCTGCTGAGTATCATGGATGGCAGATTTAAGTTGAGTCTCTCTCTGGAACTCTTCTTAGCAGAGCTGATTTCTCAAAGTTCATACCCAGATATTCCATATCCAGTGACTGACAAGTTGGGTTATCAAACAGGTAAATGCTAAGGAACCCTCCCAGCTCCAGGCTCCCCACAGAACTGTATGAGGGTCTTAGGGAAACTGCATCACACTTCAACAGTCTCTTCTACTCTCCCAAAGGCACTGATCCTCAAGATACTCATCATAAATGTCCTGCATTAAGATCTCCATCTCAGAACCTATTTTCCTGGGAACAAGTTCTAAGACAGTTGTTGCCAAGAGTGATCTGAGAAAGAAAAACTGAAAATGCAATTTTGAAACTGAATCACCTGCTAGCCAGTCAACAAAAAGGACCCCATCCCAAGATGGCTCACTGAAAACTATAAAACTGCAAGCATGTTATAGTAACAGAACTGTCAAAACATTTTACCAGCAACATCCTGGGACAGGACACCACTGGAAGAAAATGCACTAGCAGGTGTTAGAGAGGTTGTGAGAAAGTACTAATTACAAGAACAATGAAATCCAGTGGCTTTTTGAGTGACACTGATGTAGTGGAGGAAGACAAGAAAAGGCTAAAGATAATTAATCACTAATTGAAGGTTAAGTGTGAAAATCAGAGGACCTCCTTGGCAGCATATAAAGAGACTCTGATCTTCTGATCTCCTGGGGGAGAGGGAAGTAAGGATCAAGCTTAAGACTTAATTATAAGATTAGCAAAGCTCCAGAGAAAGTGGAATTCTCAACCTTGATTAAGTCTGCAATGCAAGGGTCAGGACTCTGATTGGAGAGAAGTGGCCTGAGATTTGAGATGGGTCTTTTAGGTCAACAATTTAAAAACCTTTACATTGCAGATGCCCCTTAACTCTTTGGGCTGCAAAAGTGGCCCAGTGCTCCCTGTTAGTCTGTAAGGTAACATATACTCACTCTCTAGTTTTATAAAAACCGCCCTGCCTCTGCTGGACAAGAGGATAATACCTATAATCATGTTATAATATAATCTGACTGGTAACATATAAGGCTAGCAAAGAAAGGAGAAAAATTATATTCCCCAAAATGCTGTTAAGACCTAGAAAAAATTATACTGATGGAAGCTTTGAGAGTGTCTATTGCAAGGTATCCTAAGTACATTGCCACAAGAATGAGGGCAGGACATAAAGTTGGGTAAGACGGAGTTCATCAGTATGGGAACACTCTCAATTAATATAAAATTTGATATAGTGGCCCAGGAAATGGTGCCAATATGCAGTTAGGACTGTTCTTGGTAGACTAGAGAAAGAAATATCCCACACTAAGTTAAGTAGTGAATTAGTCACCTTCTCATCTCTGGGACAAAATACCTGACAGCAACAAACTATTGCAGGAGAGCTTTGTTTTGACTCATGGTTTTGGTCCATGGACAGCTGGTTCTCAGGCAGAAACAGGATGGCAGAGGGCATACCCAACACACGGCAGCTAAGAAGCAGAGAGAGAGAAGAGGAGAGCCAGAGACCCTTT
This sequence comes from Hystrix cristata, assembly GCA_004026905.1. Lineage (NCBI taxonomy): Eukaryota > Metazoa > Chordata > Mammalia > Rodentia > Hystricidae > Hystrix > Hystrix cristata. The sequence goes on along the minus strand of PVJO010022034.1, from coordinate 6,439 downwards.
TAGTTTATGTTTTCAGTGACCCACCCTACTCTAGGACCCACTTTCTAACAGCACGTTCAGCAACTGAACATACACACTGATAAGTGTAGCACCCCTGTAATTTAATCACCTTCCACACACATGGGAATTTTGGAGGACCCTTGAGATTTAAGATATAACATTCCACTCTAGCTCCCAAAAGACTCATGTCCATCTCATAATGCAAAATGCATTTAGTCCATCTCTAATAGTCACCAAAATTTTAACAGTTTCAACATTATTAAGAAGTCCAAGTCCCAAGTCTCCTCTGAGACTCAAGGCAAACTCAGCTGTGAGTCCCTATAAAAATAAAAAAGAATGTTAAATACTTCCAACATACACTGGCACAGGATAAACATTCACATTCCAAAATGGAGAAATAGGGAGACAGAAAAAAATTGGACCAAAGCAAGATCAAAACTAAACAAGGCTAATATTAAATCCTGTAGCTGTGTGTCCAGCCCTGAGGCAGGTTGTGGTGAGACACGTGCTCCAAAGAGCTTGGGTGGCCCCACCCCTATGGCATTCCATGTTGCAGCCCACATGATCTCTGTCCTGGGGTGACTCTGCTCACTGTGGCTTTCCTTAGCAGGTGTTCTTTCTGGCATTTCCAACTTCCTGTGGTCTCCATCGCACCTTCAGTTTTACCATTACATTCAAAGCCTCTGAAATTCTGCTTTACCAGTCAAAAATCCTATTACGCCATCACTATCATATCCTGGAGGAAATGATAGATAATTAATGCCAACTCTAAAGCCCATGTCATGAACTAGATTGCAGGACTGGTGGTTCCCATCATATTCCATTTAACTCACCATTCTGGTCCCTATAGATGACATCAAATCCAGCTCCAATAGCAGCTTCCATGTCAGATGTGGTACCTTAACTAGAGTAGACCAACACGGCCTCAACTACATGATACATGGTCACTGAAATGAAGAATGTGGTGTTTTCCATGCCTATCAGGAATAAAGACAGAAACAGTTCTTCTTCACTTTAGAACAGCCAGCAGAATACCCTGGGAGTGTGGTAACTCTCCTGATCTCTGTCATACCATAATTGTAAGGAACTGGAATATACTGGACATTTTACCAAATGTTCACCACATTGACGGCCTTTCATTTACTGGACAGGATGAGTAGTAAGAAGTACTTGGTACTTGTGTGCCTTGGTAATACATGTCTCCAGAAAGTAGGAAGTGACCCCTATGAATACTCATGGACTTACAATATCAGTGAAATCTTTATAGGTCCAAGGGTACTAGGACATCACTTCCAAAGTAAGGATACATTATTGCATTTCACACTACCAAAAACATAAAGGAAGCATACTGCTGGGAATCCAGGTTCTGATGCCAGCATATAAAATATTTGAAAATACTGCCCTCACTCTTCTACTGGGTGACATAAGCTGCTACTAGTTTTAGGTGGGCTTAAGGATGAAAAGGGCTCTGCAAGTGAGACCAACATGGAGTGAAGTAAACCCGTCACCTGGTCCATATTACCTGGAAGACCTGATAGTCATAGAGGTACTGGTGTGGGGAAAGGTGCCACATGGACTTGAAAAAGAATCACGATACAGACTCCAGGGGTCCTGAAGCAAAGTCATGCCATCTGCAGTAGAGAAGTGATTTCTATGAGAAAAAGCTTCTATACGGCACTAGTTCCTGACAGATGAAATACCTAGCAGAGGACATGAAATCCTGTTTATCAAGATCCATATTATCAAGTAATAAGGTCACTCAAATCCCACCAGAAATCAACAAAAGATGACAGTTATACAATAAGCCATGCCAGAAGCACAAATGTACAGCCCCAATCCATTCGCTACTGTTACACCAGTGCTCACCCTCAATTTATAACTGTGCCCACATTGCAGGGATATGTCTTTTTTACTCTCTCACGTGACCAGATGACAGAAGAAACTTAAAATGGGTCTCGGGTCATAGATGTTCCTGTTCAATAAGTGAGTACAGTGTAAAAATGGACAGCTGTTCACAAAAGGCCCACTAAGAGGTAGTCTAGAAAGGCAGAGTTGTGAAAAATTTTCCCAAAAGTCAAAGCTTAGAAGACACACTTGGTAATGTACTTGGTATGGAATGAGAAGTGGACCAAGGTGAGAATATACACAAACTAAAGTCCAGTGGTGAATGGTTTGTCCTGTGTGTCAGGGCCCCAAAGAAGAGATTGGAACAGTGTGGATGAGGAAAGTTGGGAAAGAAGCATGAAGATGAATCTATAGAAGTAAGAACAAAATGTGAACATTTTTACATCTCCTGTTAACTAACCTAACAGAAAGTGCCTACCATAAATGAAAGATCACACCACCAATCGGGCAGAATGAAATGTCCAGCTGGTCACCCTCAATCCTCCTAGTGCCAGCATCATGTGTACTGGAACAAAACGGCCGTGAAGACAGAGGTCAGGACCAAGCATGACCCTAACATGGCCTTCTAGTCATTGAACTGATCTAACTACTACTGCCAACTCATGACAACCCTACCAGCAATAGAGATGAAGACTATTCCTGAACCGACACCATTCCTCAAAGAGATAAACCAGTGATCACACTGCATCCTGTCAGTCCTACAAGAGGCAGTGATTCATCTTGATTGGAATCGAAACACATTTTAGGTATGGTTTGTCTTGAATGTTGACAGGTTTCAACTAGCAGCAATATCTCAGTGTAGAATGTTTGATCTGATACAGATCCCATAAATACAATATTGGACAAAGGTACCCACTTTGTGGCCAAAGAAGTGCAAAAGTGGGGACCTGGTCATTAAAGACAATAGTCCCTTCATATATCACCCAAAAGTTGTTGGCCTGACAAAGCAAGAGGATGGCCTTTTGAAAAAGCAACTGAGGTGCCAGCATGGTAACGATAGCCTGGGAAGGGGGCATCCTCTGCAGAATGAAATGTGCCCTCTAAATTGATGAGCATAATGCAGCCCTGACTCTCCACAGATAGAACACACAGTTTCTGAGAAAACGGCTGGAAGCAGGGGTGGCATCAATTACTAACATCACAGAGATTTATTTGTGAAATCTGTACTTCCTATGCCTGAAACTCTAACCTCTGTGGGTTTAGAGATGATAGGTCCCAGAGGGAAATAACTACCACCAGGTGGTACAGCAAGAATCCCATTAAATTATAAGCTATGATTTTCATCTGGTCACTTCAGGATCCTCATGCCAAGGAAAGAGTAGGCAGTGCATGGAATCACTAGGGGTAAACTAAACAAATCATTGGGAGGAAGTAGAGGTGCTAGCATGTTCTAGGCTAGTGAAAAATGTTTGGAAACCACAAGGTTCACTGCACCATCTTAAGAGATAACTTTCTCTGATTTTGATAGTAGATGAACAAGTGCACGGTCCTAGACTGAGAAGGGCATGATGACCAGGGCCATGGCCACTTAAGGATGTCTCAGCCATCCCACCAAGTAAACTACCTGAAGCAGAAGAGTTGCTGGACAAGAGTAAAGGAATCTAGAATGGGTGACAGAGGAGAAAGATGGTAAATATCAATCATAATCTTGACACTACTTACAGAAGTAAGGGCTGGAATTTTGCACTTACCTTCTTTTTTATTACAAAATCTTTTGTATTTATTGATTTCGCTTATGTTTTCAGAGTTATACTTCATTTTTATTGTTGTACAGAATGATTAGCTTATTTTAATCTCCTATATTAATTAAAATGTTGATAGTTATAAACTTTTATTTTAGCTTTAGCCACATCCCACAGTCATTGTGGGTGGTGTTCTCATATCATATATTTCTGTACCATCTAGAGTTTTATTTTTATTTGTATTTGAACTAAGATTTAAGAGTGCTTAATTTCATTTCAGTTTAACTTCATTTTTTAAAAGTTTAACTAGTAATTCTTCTTTTAAAAAGTTTAGCTTGGGGCCTGGGGATTTAGCTCAGTGCTTAGAGTGCTTGCCTCATAAACACAAAGCCCTGAGTTCGATCCCAGGCACCAAAAAGAAAAAAAAAAAAAGTTTGGTTTGTTTGAAGTTTTTTTAGAGCCTCTTTCCCAAAAGATGCTATAGAATATCCATGCTCTCCACAATCACAACATTTGACTTAATATACATCACTAAGCACAAATTATTTCTTAGGTCTCATTTTTAGCTTTTGGATCATCCTCATTCCCACTCCCTTCTCTGCCCTAAGTCAAGAAGGGGAGAAAAGCAATTCCTAGCAGGTAATAAAAACCACTCTCCAACTTGCTACTGACCAACTTCCCATTCACATTGCCAAGTTCAAACCTCAAAACTTGCTGCTTTACTGGAACAGTTACCACAGCAAATCCCTCCTAAACAAAGTCACAGTGTGTTCTATACTTGCCCTTTCATTCATGAGTAGAATGAACAGGGCCTCTTCCCCCAAGCTGCCCTGTTAAAGCCCACCATACTCCTTCAGCAGTCCTTTCACCCAGCACCACTTCCATGCCACAGCCGATGCCCTGAACTTCACAATGAACTCTGGGCCTATAGAAATATGGTATACTGTAGTCTCCTTTCACTGAATTTATAATCAGGATCCCACATTATACTGTTGTCTTTTCTCTCTGAGTAGCCACTTTTTTCCTCAAGAGAGGGACTCAAGACTCAGGCCCACTGTGTGCCCCTATGGGTTATTCTCGTATTTCTTCCCCTCCCAGGAGCTGCACAGGTTCTCTACTCTTCTTCTGAAAGCTCAGAATATCAAATATTACCTCCTCATAATGCTTTCTTCTCTGCCCATGTGCCCTATGTCTTTCCCATTCTGCACCATGCCACAATTTTAAGACATTTGATCTTCAGAGATGCAGCATGAACAACTACTAGCCCTGCATTATTGCCACAACAAAAGACAAATGAAAAATATTAGGGACATGGATAGATTCTTATAGTTACACTTTTAAATTTCCCTAGTAGGAGAGTAAGTTGAGTCCAATCCAGGATCTAGCCAGCAGTTAGCAGCCAGGAATTAAATACAAGGCAGCCCATCATGATGAGGCCAAGTAAGATTCCTGGAAGGAGAATTCAGAACCAAGCTGAGAGCCACATGAAGATGTCTAAGACAGAGCACAGAAGCAGAGCCAGCAGCCACAAGAATTATATTGGAATGGGAACAAGTAGGGCAGGCTGGCCATCAGTTACCTCTTGCTTTTCTTTGCTGATCAGTAAGAGTATGGTGTGCACAGATAGTGAGTTGACTGAAATACTAAGGATGCAAATATCTACATCTTCCTGCAAACAGTTCACAATTTTTTGCTTGTGTCAGATTCTGCATACCTTATACCCACATACTGCTCTCTTCAGCCACCTCCATTTTCCTTATATCTTTTATATTTACCAGTGAGGTATCTGATTATTTTCTACTCACATACATGGAGAGTCTCTTAGCTAGCTGCATCTTTATGTATTTAATATGTGGCACTCACTTTTATTTCAAGAATCCGGTGAAATATGTAGGGTAGATATGGTACCTATCTTACAGATGAGGAAACAGAGGAAATAACAGATCAAGAGATATGCACTCAGGCACATCTTCAGGGCAGCATTTGGGCTAGAATTCAGGTCTCCTGATTTCTGCTTCAATTAGGTACCTTAGAATTATGCTAAAGCGCATAGGATTTGTGCTCATACCCAGTAAGCAACTTCAGGTGGAAAGCAGTACACAGTGAGATGATGGGATGTATAAACTCTCAAATCACACATGTGTATTCTGTAGTCACATATCTTCAAGCCATGAGCACACTCCATTATCACTCTCAGATGATTGTCCTCATCTGACAGTTTTGTGCTAATTTACCTTCAGTCCACTCCAAACCTATATAACCTGGAGCTACTGTCAACCTTACTATATTTTCTAATCTAAATATTTAATGTGCAAAGTTCTATAAATTTTAGATACAGAAATAGTTACTAGATCCCCTAAAAATAGCAGCCTTTCTCTCTTCTCTATGTTCAACCATGTAGGCTCCTAATTCCTCCCAGTACTGACTAGGTGAGTTCCATCATATGGTGTAACTGACAGCAATTCCATTTAGAAGAAGGGAAGAAGTTGTTTCTAAAATCAAAGGTGCAAGGAGAAGGAGAAAAAGCAAGCTTTTGTGTTGATTTCTCTTCTGTTTCAGCTACAGTTTATGGCTACACCTATACACAGCCCAAAAGCCTTGGCAAGGTACCTTTTAAGCAAGAAGTGCCATATGTTTCTGTATACTGTAAGGATCCCTGAAGTGGACACTTCCTGATACATTAGACCATTTAGACAAATTCTGCCCAGCACTACTTCTGGCCTTGAGTATGCATAGATAACTTCCAAATCATACTCATTTTTTGTCTATTCCTCTGACAAACATCCACTTCCCGCCAGTTCTTCTGGGGAATTCAAGCATCAAGAGGGTGCCCAGCTTTGAAAGTTTCTGGG
>PVJO010022033.1:0-28841 GCA_004026905.1 Hystrix cristata | reverse complement strand
ACTTTCTCATATGGCAATACTGTAATTATCTGGGGTAATAATCATTAACATAGTCCAGGGTCTGAGACAGATACAAAAGCCAAGAACCACATATACCTAGAAGACAGTGAAGGAATAGACTTCTCCTTGGAAAGCATTGGTATTTGTCTTCAAGTAACCTCCCATAAACAAAATGTGAAAATCAACCCTGAAACTAAAAAGGGGGAAATACATATGGGCACAAAGAAAATGATGAGACATAGAAGTAAAATACTACCCCAGACCCCCAACCCACACAGAACAAATCTAGAGGACAATGAAATAGAGGAAATCAGAAAACACCCAACCAAGCTTTCAGAAATGATAGCAGCAGAAGATAAAAAAACAGATGGATGAGGCTATAGAGAACATCAGATTAGAAATAATTGGCGAATTTAAGAAAAAGAAGACAATCATAATGAAAGATCTACTTAGTGAATTTAGAGTAGACACAGATTAAAAAAAAACAGAGGAGCTTAGAAAAACAATGGAAAACTTGATCACTCAACTCAGGAAAGAAATGGAACCTATGATACAGATCCAAACAGATATCCAAGAACTCAAAAATGCCCTTGAAAGTATACACACTAGATTGAATGAAAGCAAAGACAGGACTGCAGTTCATGACCTTGAAAAGGAAAACTTAAAAATAACTAGAGACTATGAAAAATCAATACAACTGCAAGATGATGTGAAGAAGAACAACATAAGATTGATTGGAGTGAATGAAAAAGCAGAAGACAGTGCAAAGGATCTAAAAAGTTTATTTACAGAAGTAATGACAGAAAACTTCCCAAGCATGAGAAGAGAACTTGACATACAGATAAGTGATGCATGTAGAACCCCAATTACTCATGACCAAAATAAATCTGCACCAAGACATATAATAATAAAGACTCCAGAAATTCAACAAAAGAACAGAATACTGAAAATTGTTGGAGAAATAAAAAACAAATCACCTATAAAGGTAAACCCATCAAAATCACAGCAGACTTCTCAACACAAACCCTTAAATCAAGGAGACCCTGGAGCAAAATATTTCAAGCCTTAAAAGAAAATAATCTCCATCCCAGATTGACGTACCCGGCCAAACTATCTTTCAAATTCAACAATGAAATAAGATACTTCCATGACAAAGAACAACTGAAGAAATTTATGACCTCCAAACCACCTCTACAAAATGTTTTGAAGGATAGCCTAGAAAAGGAAAAAGGAAACTATAATTACAAAGACACTAATAAAAAGAATCCACCAGGCAAGATAAGCAGTTAAACTGAGGTGAAATACAGAACCAACAACAGAAAAGATCTATGACAAATATAAGTGAATATATAACCTCTTTAACCATCAATGTAAATGGTCTCAACTCACAAAAGAAACAGACTAGCAGAATGGATCAAGAAATAAGATCCATCAATATGCTGCATATAAGAGACACATTTAACCTAAAAGGAAATTCATAGACTGAAGATCAAAGAATGGAAAACAGTATTTCATGCAACAGGAACCCATAAAAAAGCAAGGTTATCTATCCTAATCTCAGACAAAGTGAACTTCAAACCAAGACTGATGAAGAGGGACAAAGATGGTTGTTACATACTTCTCAAGGGAAAACTCCAAGAAGAAGAAATAACATTCATCAATATTTATGCACCAAATATTGGTGCACCACACTACATAAAACAAATATTAAGGAACATGAAAGATCAAATAAACACTAACACAATTATAATGAGAGACTTCAATACCCCACAGTCACAAATAGACAGATCAACTAGACAAAAAAATTAACATAGAAATATCAGAACTGAATCAAATCTGTGAACAAATGGACTTAGCAGATATCTACAGAGTGTTTCACCCCACAACAGCAGAATATATATGCTTTTCAGCTGCACATGAGACGTTCTCCAAAATAGACCACATACTAGTTCATAAAGCATGTTTAAGTAAATGTAAGGGAATTGAAATTATCCCGTGCATAATCTCGGACCATAGTGCAATAAAACTGGAATCCAAATAAACCACCTTATCACATAGAAACTAAATAACATCCTTCTGAACAACACCTGGATCACAGAAGAAATTAAAGAAGAAATTTGGCAATTTATACAGTTAAATAAAGATGCCAATACAACATACTGGAACCCTTGGAATACAATGAAAGCAGTGCTACCAGGGTAATTCATTGCATTGAACTCCCAATGAGGAAGACAGAATGAGCTCAAATAAACTATTTAATGTTGAATCTCAAATCTCTGCAAAAAGAACAAATCAAACCCAAAGCTCATATGAAAGAGGAAATTATTAAGATCAGAGCTGTAATTAGTGCAATTGAGACTAAGAAAACAATACAAAGACTCAATGAATCAAAGAGTTGGTTCTTGGAAAGATTAAGTAAAATAGACAAACCTTTAGCCAATCTTATCAAAAAAAAAAGGAAAGAAAAGACCCAAATTAGTGCAAGAAAAAATGAAAGGGTTGAAGTCACAACTGACCCTATGGAAATCCAAAGGATCATTAGCACCTACTTCAAGAACCTATACTCAAACAAGATGGAAATCACTGAAGAAATGGACAGATTCTTAGAAATGTATGACCTACCAAAACTGAATCAAGAAGAGATAAAAATAGTAAATAACACAATATCAGCCACTGAAATTGAAGAGGTAATTAAAAACCTACCAACAAAGAAAAGCCTTGGTCTTGATGGTTTCACAGCTGAATTCTACAAGAAATTCAGAGATGATCTCATACCACTACTATTCAAACTCTTTAATGAAATTGAAAAGGAAGCAGTACTTCCAAAATCATTCCTGGAAGCAAGCATCACCCTGATACTAAAACCAGAAAAGGATCCAACCGAAAAAGAGAATTACAGGCCAGTTTGCCTAATGAACATAGATGCAAAATTCTCAATAAGATACTGGCAAACAGAATGCAATGAATTATCATGAAGATTATACACTATGACCAAGTAGGATTCATCCGAGGGATGTAGGGATGGCTCAACATATGTAAATCAATACATGGAATACACCACATCAACAGAGTCAAAGACAAAAATCACATGATCATCTCAAGAGATGCAGAAAAAGCATTTGACAAAATCCAACACCTATTCATGATAACTCTACCAGAAATTAGGAATATACGGTCAATATCTAAATCTGATAAAGCCATCTATGACAAACCAATGGCTAACATCACACTAAATGGTCAGAAACTGGAAGCTTTCACAGTAAAATCTGGAACAAGACAAGGTTGTCCACTCTCACCACTATTATTCAATATAGTTCTAGAAATATTAACCAGAGCAATTAGGCAGAGGAAGAAATAAAAGGAATAAAGATAGGAAAGGAAGAAGTTAAACTATCACTATTTGCGTATGACATGATACTCTACATAGAAGACCCCAAAAAATTCCACCAAAAACCTTCTAGATTTAATAACTAAATTCAGCCATGTAGCTGGATACAAAGTCAACACCCAAAAGTCAGTAGCATTCCTATATACTAATAACAAACTCATTGAGAAAAAAAATAAGAGAAGATATACCTTTCACAGTTACATCAAAAAAAAATTGAAATACTTAGGATTCTACCTAACAAAACAAGTAAAGATCTTTCCATTGAAAACTACGGTACTCTAAAAAAGGAAATTGAAAGGGATATCAGACAATGGAAAGATATCCCATGTTCTTGAGTAAGAAGAAGCAACCTAGTGAAAATGGTCATACTTAAAAATTACTATACAGATTTAATGCAATTCCAATCAAAATACCATTAACATATTTCACGAAATTAGAGAAAACAATCATGAAATTCATATGGAACCAGAAGAGTCCAAGAAGAGCAAAAACAATCCTGGGCAACAGAAGCAAGGGAGGGAGCATCATAATCCCTGACTTGAAGTTATACTATAAAGCTACTATGATAAAAACAGCATGGTACTGGCATGAAGACAGACCCAAGGACCAATGGAATGGGCTAGAAGATGCAGAAACAATTCCAAACACATTCAAATACCTCATCTTTGACTAAGGAGTCAAACACCCCCACTGGAAGAAAGATAGCCTCTTTAATTAATGGTGCTGGAAAAATTGGCTTGCCACATGCTGCAAACTAAAACTAGATACATGTCTCTCACCATGTACTATGCTAAAATTGAAGTGGATCAAAAATCTAAACATTAAAAGAGAAACACTAAATCTACTGGAGAATAGAATAGGAAGAACTCTCGAAGACATAGGGGCAGGAAAAGAATTTATGAACAGAACCCAGACTGCACGGGAAATAATACAATGAATCAGTGCTTGGGACCACATGCTATGAAAAGGCTTCTGCACAGCAAGAGAAATCACCAATAGAGCAGGGCGAAAACCCACAGAACGGGAAAAATATTTTTCCAGCTGTCCCTCAGATGAAGGTCTAACATCTAGTATATATAAAGAACTCAAAAAAATCAAATCCCCCAAATGTAAAGACCCAATCCAAAAATGGGTATCTGAAATGAATAAACATTTCTTAGATGAAGAAATAAAAATAGCAAATAAATATATGTAGAAGTGTTCAACATCATTGGTCATTCAAGAGGTGCAGATCAAAACAATGCTAAGCTTCCATGTCACTCCAGAAAGAACAGCTATTATCAAGAAATCAACCAATAACAAATGCTGTTGAGACTGTGGGGAAAAAACAACCCTCCTCCACTGTTTGTGTGAATGTAGACTGGTCCAACCACTGTGGAAATCAGTGTGAAGATTCCTCAGAAAACTACAACTACAGGTTGCATTTAACCCAGCTATTCCTCTGCTTGGTATCTTCCCAGAAGAATTAAAATCATCATACCACAGTGATATATGCACAACCATATTCATAGCAACACAATCTGTAATAACTAAGTCTTGGACAGAACCTAAATACTCAACAACTAACGAATGGCTAAAGAAGATGTGGTTTTTCTACACAATGGAGTACTACTGTGCCACAAAAAGGATAAACTAGAGACATTTGAGGTAAATGGATGCACCTTGAGAACATACTCTTAAGTGAAATAAATCAGACACTCATGAGTACATATTGAATTGTTTCTCTGATATCAGAAACCATAAGTGTTAATAAGGACAAATAGGTGTAATAGATATTATGTAAAAAAAGATAGTATTCAAAAGAGAGGAGAACTAAATAGGGAAAAGGGGGAAAATAAGGAAGGGAAAACGAAAAGAAAGGAGAAAGGGAAAAAATTGAAAAATGTAAATAAACCTGTTGCAAATAGGGAAGGGTGGGGAAATGGAGGGAAGGGGTGGCGAAGAGGGGGAAAAACCAAGATATATCAGTACAGGTACAAAATAACCATGCTGAATATGATCATTATGTATACAATGTACCAATACATGTTCTTGGAAAAAAAAAAAAAGCAAAACAAAAACCAAAAATCTGAGCAGAAGGGAGATTGAAGGCGGCGGCATATCACTGTAGATAATGAGGTCAGGAACGACCTCTTTTAGGTTTCTGTGATGATGAGTTGTGCAATTTAGAGAGTGAAAAATCTTTCAAAAGGAAAGGAAGGCTCTAAATAGTCCTGAGATGGTAATGCAATGTCATGTTTGAGAAACACCAATGGGACAGTGGGACTCTACTAGAGTGATGTGCTGTATGTATGAACACTTGTGTAAGTGTGAAATATGTAAGAATTTGGTTGTTGTCTTAGTTCAATTTCTATTGCTATAACAAAGTGCCTGAGTCTAGGTACTCTACAAAGAAAAGAGTTTTATTTAGATCACGGTTTTGGAGGCTAAAAGTCTAAAATTGGGCAGCCATATCTGGCAAGGGCCTCCTGTATGTCACCACATGACAGATGGCATCACATGGTGAGAGTGTGTGCAAAAGTAAGTGGCACATGGATAAAAGCTCAAATACATGCAGCGGCCTTACTTTATACCAACCTGGCCACTGCAGGCGTGTAAGACCTCTTCTCCTAAGAAGAGATGAGCATTCACCCCTTCCCAGGCTGCTGCCCCTAGGAAGCTAATCACCTTCCCCAGCCATACCTCTTTGCTGTCTGACCACTTCTCAATACTTTTGCCTTGTGGCCAAGCCTCCTGCACGTGAACCTTCTGGGGAACAAACCACACCAAAAGCCCAACAGTTGTGATTCCAGGTTGTAAATGCCCATCACTAAGAAATGGGTTTAATAAATTGCTGTGGATATGTCAGTGGACACTATGTGGCTGTTAAATGAATGAGGAAAATCAATGGCTGTTAGCATGCCTAGCTCCTCATAATGCACTACCAAAGAGGGGAAAGAAAGAGGCTATAGGATCATATCTGTAAAATGGGATCTTTTATATTGAAAGGTAAATGTAAATAATATGAAAGTAAGTGTATGTATTTGTGTATAACATAAACTAAAATCATTATAAACTAGGTTTCGGTTATAATTAACAGGAGCTAAATATTCTGAACAAGTTAATTGAAACATTTTTCTAAGGAGGAGCAGATTGGTTGGCATTGGTTTTTTAAGAGTCCAAAGTACTAGGCCATTCAAGGTCATTTCAATGTCTTAGCTTTTGCCTTTTCCACCTTCAAAAGCTTCCTCAGTTTGCCCTTTCTGGTGAATTCCTGAGTCCACATCTTGTTCTTTGAATCAATCCGACATTTATGGTGGGCTCCTTTCCTCTGACCATCCCTTTCCTTGTTTTTCAGTATTATCTTCTTGCGTACCTTGATGAACCTATTACCCTCAGCAGAACAGAGTCTTTGGTGGACTTTGCAATCTTTTAATTATGTGATGTAGCACAGAGCCTGGATGCTTAATCCCTTTCTAGAAGAGTTCAAAATGGTAGAAAGAATAGTCAAACAAAAAAATACATGGTACTGAGGTGAATCTTGAAATTGACGTTTAAATATCGGTCGCATCAACGACTCTGGATAAAGTGGCACCCGTGTATTCCTATTTGACATGTGAGGAGACTGAGGCTCACAGCAATCCTGTGACTTGAATTTTATCGTCTTCTGGGACACATTCTAGAGGAGTTCCAACTTCCTAGCATTTCTGTTCATATTTTGAGAACAAATTTAACTTTCAGGATAATCTTCCAATGGCTTGAACTGTTTCACATTATCATATTTAACTCTTCCTGAGTTTTATGATAATCGAATGAGCTCATGGATGAGAACTGTTTTATTTTTGAGTAATAATATGTATAAAAGCCCAAGATGATGATACCAGGGGAAACTTGGACTAAATTTACAAAAGTTTGACATGGATGCAATTTCTTTCTTTTGTGTTTAAGTTGAAGGATTTGCTGTAAATATCTATTCCATCCACTCTGAGCAGCTGCTGATTGTTGCATAGAGAACTCTGGATTTGGAATTCAGAGACTTAGGTAGTTTAGACTTAGGTAGTTTCACATTTTGGTATCTACTGGCTACAGGACTTTTGCTATTCTCTTCTTCCTCCCTCTTTGTCCCAGAATTTAGTGCCAGTGAAAATTAACTAACATATCCAAAGCATTTATACCAATTTCACATCCACCCCTAGGCTCAAGAGTTCCTTTGTACTTTCACCTTTGTTGATTATGGATAATGTTGGACTTTTTGAGTTTTGGTACACTGCTGGATATAACTCAAATGTCGATCTCTTTTATCATCACCTCTCTCCTTCGCTGTTGCAGTGAACTTCTGCCACTAACTGTCTGGACCTCACAGGTGAACATAAGGTCCCACAGGACTTCCCTCCCTTCAGACACCAGCTGCAAGGCCCAGAGTCCCCAGGACAGTTACGATTCTGCCCGACTGACAATATGTGGCTTCCTCATACTATTTCAGGTTCAGCAATTCATTAGAATGACTTGAAGAACTCAGGAAAGTATTACACATATGATTTCAATTTTATTACAGTTGAAAAGGTTGCAAATGAGGACTGACCAAAGGAAGAGACACATAGGCCAAAATCAGAGAGGGTCTTAAGTGAAAAATCGCACATCTTCTCCTGTGGAGTTGGTACCTGTCACCTAATACATACAAATATGCTCAGAATCGCCTGACAAGGGGAAGCAGATCTGTGCACAGTGTTCAAAGGTGCCACAGGATTTCGGCACGTGAGCGTGATTGCCTGACTCACAAGCCAAAGACCAGACTCAGTCTCCAGTTCCCTTCCCTGTAGGGCTGGATGTCAGGGTGGTATCCTGTGGCTCAATGCTCTAACATAACTCTCCAATAACAAATTTTGTTGCAGTGAAATGAATCAATTTCTTCCTTCTGAATATTTTTTTGTCTCTTGTCAAAAAAAAATTTCCCAAACCAAGATCACAGATATTTTTCTGCTTCTTCTTCTAAGTCTTTTCTAATCTTACCTTTTAGTTGCTGGTTGGAATTTATCTTTCCCATTGAATTTCTGGGCCTCAGCAGCTTCTTCTGTGATATTGGTGGGTTAGATTCATTTTTAGGATTCTGTGCAGCTTTAATTTCAGTGACAAAATAGTTACCAAATACATAACTTTCTAAGGTTTTTGAGAACTTTCAATTTGTTGTTTTATAAGCCCATTATCATGCCTTTATAGGTGTGGCAGGGTCCCACAATTGAGGTATTGCTGGACGCTCACTAAGCAGTGGAGATGGATTTGGAGCCATGGGATCTGGCTCTAATATTTGCTTTTAACTACTTAATTATATTCTTCTTCCCAATAATTACACTGTACTATAAAGACCATCATAGTTTTTATTCTTCAGTTCTGAAGCATTTAGCATACACTCAGAGCATGAATACTCTTAATACAGATTTGTTCAATTTAATTGGAAATAAGTCTTCCTGGCTATTTTTGATGTTTATATTCCTTTATGGGTAATCTTCAGCTGCTGGATTCAGGCATACACTGGCTATATTCTGTTCAGAAGTAAATACTGAGATCTTGCACCCAGAGGCTACACATTCGAGGTTCTGTAGCCAGCAGGTGACCCATCTATTCTTATATTTTAGTTCATTTTACAGAGACACCAGGCTCTAGGTTTTTCTGTCTGGCACCTGCCTAACCAATCTGTCCATGGACTAATATTGTTATTATCAACCTTCCTTAGCACCTAGGCTGTGTCCTATGTAGAAAACCAAGGTGCAATTCACCCGTTAAAAGATCCAGGTACTAAAAAGAATGATAATGCCTCTCCAAAAGAATAGATGTGGAGTTCTAATTCTGCCTAATTTTCCACTCAAACTATGAGGTTACCTGTACCCTCTGTGTCAGAGGTCTACCTCCTTTTCTTATGTAACACCAACCCACACAAGGCGAGCATGTCGGGACTTTCCCCTTTCTCTCTCTGATGCAGTCTGCAGCAGAGGTTGGCATGGTGTAAGAAAAGTGATGTGCAACAATAATTGTGCTTTTTTTTTTTTTTTTTTTTTTTTTTTTTACTCACCAAGTGCTTTCTAAATGCTGGTGCTATCTACATGCCCAGTGATATGCATAAGAGTTCACATTCATTGTGTCGTTCAATCCTACAATTCTCTGAGTGAGGATTATTCCCATTTTATGGTAAAACACTGAGACTAAGAAAGTTTAACCAGCCCACAGCTAATCAGCTCCAGTGACTCAGTAGTGAACTGAGATTTCTTCACTCTCACATGTAGCTGGCTTTAGAATTTCCCTTTCTTCCCAGAAAAATGCTTCCCAGTGGTCAACTCTTTACAGAACTTATATTTGTCTCAAGCTAAAAATAAAAACAAATCAAAACACAATGCCATCTGTATTTTAGAGTCAGTAGTGGCAAGTATATTTGGGTGTGGGGTGCTGTCTCCTGGTGACCTTCTCTTGCCAGCACTTCAGAATCTCCAGGGAAAGAACACGGGCTTCAGAATTAATAGACAGACATGGGATGTGGGACTTCAACTTTCTGAGTCTCAGTTTTGTCTTCATCAAAAGAGATAATATACCACTCATAGTGTCTTTGTGGGGAATAAAACTGGAGGCACGTATAGAAAAGAACAGAGTAGAAAGAAAATAAGAGAGTTGAGTCATTAGACATAGCGATCTAGAACAGGATGGTCTGACTGGAGCTCCAGATCTACTGTCTACTGACTGTCTGATGACCCTGGAGAATTATTTAAGCTTTTCATGTCTCAATCTCAAATTTCTGTAAATTGGGAGAAATTATGGCATTAATTTCAGAGCGTCATTAGGAACAGAGAGTGATGCCAAGCACAGAACAACTACTATGAAAGTGTTTGCCATTATTACTGTCAGTACTCAAAAACATGGCTGCTTCCCTTCCTTCCCCACTGAGGTGGCTGCCAGAAGACCACCGCAGGCCTGACCCATCCACTGATCCTCACGAAGCTCTCTGGTAACAGGAATCATTCCTGATCTCACCCATTTGTCCATCTCCCAGAGCTGGCTCCTACTTTATCTGGTCGAGGGCTCCTGGCCTCCTGCTCTCTCAAAGGCAGCACGATTCACCCTTTTCTACCCTCCCTGGGTGTGAGTTCTAACTGCCTATTTCTCCTGAGTGATCATTAACTGCCTAATATGTTCTCTTAACCTCATGCCTCAGTAGAGTGAGGAGTTGTGTGAGGCAATAAACCAAACTCCCTTCTAATGGAACCAGATTTTAGCAACTTTTTAAAACAAAGAGCCCTACAAAGAAAGCTATTACAGGTTTGGCGAGATTGATTTTATTTAAAGCCGAATATGTATGAAAGCAGGCAGAGTGGTTCTGACATAAATTACTTTGATGTATTGAGTGCTAAGGCAATTTCTTTCTCCCTTTTAGCTTTCTGTGTTCAGCAGAGGGGTGTTGATTTATCTTTTTATCCATTTCAACCTGATATAGTTTGCTTTTAACTCAAGGGAAGAAGGGACAGATGGCTTGTGTTGGAGGGACTTGCAGGAGGAGAACTGAAAAAGAAAAATAGAAAGAAAGAAAAAGATGACTTCTCCTCCAATCTCAGTTGCTACTACCTGGTGAGTTCTCTATCTAACAACCCAGTCGCCCACAGTGGATGAAAATAAAAAAGAAATGGAAGAAACATCTCAAATGGAAATCAATAAGCAGTTTACTGGGTAGTTATCTTAAGCTCAATTTTGTATAACAAACTATAATTACACAAAGCATCAAGCCCTCCTCACTGAGAAACACACAAGGGATATATTTTTTTATAATCTAGTTTGCATTTCACTTTTCCAGCTTCTATGAATTCTCTTTCGGATGCGTCTCGTTCCACAAAATATTCACTGAAAAGTTCATTGTCTTTTGTCAGAGTTCTCATTACCCTTGTTAATGTTTTGATAAAGTTATTATCTTTGCTTTTCGAAACGCTGAACATATTCCTTCAGGTTTTTCCTCTAGCATCAGGTTGCTAATGAGGTTCTGTCCCCACTAGTAAGCTCTGCCAATTTCTTCCTTCCAGCTTGATTCTCATAAAACGAAAATGTGGAATTCTAGAGTAGAGACAGCTAAGAGGATTTTAGGACTTCTCAGAGTTTTGACTGTGCTCCTTTGCAGTATGAATGTCTAGTACAGTGATGCTCCACTTCTCACACTTTGGATGAGGGGTGCTTTCTACAGAGCATCCCACAGCAGTCACATGCAGAGACCTGCGGGCTTGCTCATGTTCTTGACAGGGTTTGCCAGGTCTTGCCCAGCAGAACCTTGGCTGTCCAGTCTTAGTTCATCTTTCTGTCTGCATCCCCCTCTGAGCTGTAACCACATAGACTTTTTTCTCATTCTTGAACATATTCTGCTTTCCTTCCCCATGGTTTCCTGCACATCTTTTCCTTCTTCAAAGGCCATTTCTCCTCCAGCTCTTCCTGGCGAATTCTAACATTTTTCAGAACCCAGTTTTGTAGCCACCTCTTCAGTAGAAGCTTCTCCCTGCAGAGCTGCGATGGCTTTCTGGAATGTCAGTGGCAACCTGAGTCTGATGAAGACACACAGATGTGACAGGCCGGATGGGCTTTCAGCAATCACTGCAATAGTAGAACACTATGGGCTATGAAACTTTGGTAGAATAGTGCACTTAAACAAACAACTTATATCAGCAAGAATACTTTGTCATTTGGGAAAACATTTTGAAAACCTACTGAAGGCAGACATGTTTTAAGCAAATGATAATTGGCTAATAAGTTTTCTACAAAGAAAGTTAGTGTATTTCTTTGCTTTGGGACTTCAGAGGGATGGATTTGGCAGGTTTGGGGTGAAGGCTGAGTTGCTCGAGGAGGAGAGGCTGGGCACTGTCTTCAGAGTCTTCAAATCAATCCTCCACAGTGGCCAGTACTCTTCAAGTGAAAGTTCAACACTATCAATATATGACAATCTTAAATTGTGTATGAAATGTATTTTCCAGGAGTGAGATGTCTCTCTAGCACTTCCCATTTGCAGAAACCGAGTAACAAAGAAGTCCAGAGATACAGTCCACAGAAACCAACCTCTTAGCACACAAAGCAGCACTAAGAACTGAGAAAGTAGGAGAGAAGGGTGACTAAAAATGAAGAAGATCCACATGTCTTCCTTGAAAGTTGCATTAAATTATATCCGTATAGCAATGCACAAATCTGTGTATCCATTTCCTCTTTAACACAGTATGCTATCAAATTACTGAATCTTGGTCTATACATTAGCTGAAAAATATGCCACCCAACTTAAATGCTTTTCTCTTTTTATATGTGAAATCGATAACTTATTTTTGAATGAGTTTTTTATATTTTTATTCTTGAACACCAGTAATTTCACCTTTTTTGCCCATTTTCTCCCAAAATTGAAGGAAATGGCCCTTTAATGTATGTTCTTAATTTTATTAATTTTTCAGTTTATCTTTTTCTTTTTTACAGCCTATGTTTTTTCCTGTGTATACTTGTTTCCTTTGTCAAGCTTATTAGCCTTTCAGAGGGAGTGAACCTTTTATGCAATGTGATTATACGCGCACAAGCACACGCACAGATACATCATGTAATTGTAGGCTTTAAGACTTTGAACCATCAGATATTTAGGTATAAAGTTTGAGATACTCTATTCAAAGTCGTAACCACATTATTTTAACACAACTGATTGCATATTCACTTTCTCTACTGAGTTGTAATTCAGTTTTCACCAAATGCCAAGTTCTGACATGTGTGTTAGTGTAACTCTGGACTTTGTGCTCCATCCCTCCTCCCAGTGCTTCTCTGTCCTAATGCTACGCTGCCCTTGTGGTAAGGTAGGGTTAGTTCTGTACTTTTCTTATAATGTATTTTTTAAAGTATATTTTTCTACCATTGTATCTCATGAACTTGTGTGATGTACTTCAAATCGGTTATGAAAACTGTTAGTCTTTTTTGGTGGAGAAAATCACAAAGAAGTGGTAAAGAAAATATGCAGATTTCTTTCTGCTTACTGGTGATTTTTCAGCATTTGAAAAGCTTTTATTTTTGTCCTATATTTTAAATGTGTTCCTATATTTTTATAATCTTGATATTATCAATTATGACCTGCTATAATTAAGAAAGTAAATTAGATTTGTAACAGTGTTTTGTTGTGATTATTGGTAGATGCATTCACTCAAGGACTAGAGAGTGATCTGTTATGAAATTCAGGGCCTCAGAACCCTCATTCTAGAGTACAAATCTGTTCACCCTCAACAATACTGCAGGGGCTTACAGGAGCTTTTGTTTATGATATGTTGCTCAGAAACGATATTTCATATGGATTTATTCTTTAGACTTAAAGTTGATATTTAAATACCAATTTTATGCTTAGTAGTTGGGTAATCCCAGGCAAGTTTTTTTTTTTTAACTTCCCCTGTGTCTTCATTTTTGTATAGAAAGGAAATGGTAGCATATAATTTAAAAGATTACTATGCATTAAAAAATTAGGTTCAAGTTTCAGGCTAAGCCTCTAGCTGTTTGTGACCTTGGGCAAGTCCCTTAAATGCTCAGTCTTTTTCCTCATCGTTAAAATTGGAGCTAATAATTTGGGATAATAAAATGTTTCTTATAAGTTGACTTTGAATGATTAATATTTGCAAGTGCTCTTTCCAATGCATGATACAAATTGCAATTTGTGAAAGTGAGAATAGATCTGGTTACTGGGGCAGGAGGAAAGAAGGACGGGGAAATGTGTGTGTAGGGGGTATTTTGTTCTGTGTGGATTATGGAAGGTGACACTTTCGGTGATCATGTCGAAGGCTTGGTCCTTACTCCAACCACCTACCATTGCAGATTAATTCTGCTCCACACAGGTGAGAGCCTGCTTAATTTGACCCAGTCACATCTTCAATCTTGTTAAATTACATAGCACAACAAAGCCAGCTCCAAGGAAGGTTAACTGAGGCCTTGGAGTTGATTGAAAGTGCTTGTCCAGGGTGTTGTCCCTCACCATGTACGATGGGTTTTCATTAGAATTTTGCTGTCTGCCTCAGAGTGGTTGAAAACATTCACATGATGGATTAATCCATTTCCAAGTTAATGCATTCACATGTAGTAATGACTTGCTCAAACACCTCTCTGGCTGTCTGAATGGGCTTTAAGGAATTAAGTAGGACCATGCAGGAAGCAAACTTTCAATTAAGAAAGAAAGTTGCAAAGTGTTCTTTTTTAACCTAGAATATGAACCATGGCTGATAATTTCCTTTTTTACCCCATGACATATTACAAGGTTAAAAAAAAAGCTAAACCTATAAAAAATATAACATCATTTACATCTTCCAATTTGTAGTGCTATTGGATGCATCATTAAGTATAAATGGGTTGCAATAAAAACACATTAATTAGTATAAAACAGCAAAAATAGCAAGATTTCAAGTTCATTCCAGCTCTCCTCAGAAAGATAGAAAGGAACATATTTATATATTTACATATAACTGAAAACAGCTAAATCATTTATCTGCAAAGAATGCAAAAGGAGGACATGGAGAGAGAAGCAACCAAAGCGATCATTTCCATAAACCACAACTGCATCTGAGTCACGGGCAATCCTTCTCTTGGTTATTATACTCATAAAACGCCTATAAAAATGACTCCATGCAGTTCCATATTTATTGTCTGCCAATGTCCCACGGAACAAATTGGTCCAGTTTACAAGGCAAGAGACGATTTTCTCCCCATTTAAACCACTATGCTTTGTGATGTCCTCTGGATTCTGGACCCCAGCCTGCTGTGTGGACACATTTTACAGCCTGGGGCAGAGTGATAAGTCTGTAATTACAGCTTGGACAGTGGTGGAGGGCTCAGAGAAGTCCAGGCCTCAACCCGTGCTGCCGCAACATCCATTTTCTAGTTTTCAATCCAGCGACTGGCTGGGCTTCAGCTGGGGGAAGGTAGTTTACAATGGAGAATGATGTTTCTGGGATGTTTTCATTTGCAATTGTCACTGGCCGCCAAGGGGTTAGTAGGCCCCCTGCTTGATATGACGACTCTGGTTCAGCACACTGTATCTATAGAGTGCTACAGGTATTGAATACAAAAATCTATTGCAAGTCAAAACTCTCCATTTCTGGGCCTTACCTTCTTTGAAGAATAAGAAGAGCTGCTTCTTTCCTTTTGGAGCAGAAGAGGAAAATTGGGCTAAGCCACAGGATGGGGCTTTGCAAGGACAGACCTTCTCCAGGGTGAAACTTCATTGACATCACATCCCCCATCCTTAAAAGTGGGTGAAGGTTGCTTAGTTACCATTTTCCTGCTATTTATGTGCTCACCTCACCCTTATCAAGCCAAAGTCAAGGCTAAGACAGAGGCCAAGCTGCAGTGAGTCTGGGAAAATACAAAGCACCGATGGTGCAGAAACCTGCCAGGGTTTGAACAATGTCCTGCCACTCCAGATTCAGCTCCTTGGAAACCATTTTCTCCTCTGCTGCAGGCTGGCATCTGAAAATGGGAGCAAGCATTTCAGTCTGTGAGACAACAAGATGCAGGAGAAACAGATGAGAGTCACAGAAGCTTGGTATGGCTGAAGGGAGATCTCTGGGGATGGAGTGGGGAAGATGAGGTCCCAGTGAGCCGAGATAAGAAGTGACTGCAGGCAAGACTAAGCCAGAGCAACTGAATGGACAGTGTCTTCTTGGCGTTCTCATTCTGGGCTTTATGGTTTTCCATCTTGGGACTTCTTAGAATTGGACGCACTTGTGAGATTTAAACACCCTTGCTTCACAGTAAGTCCTTGATGAGAAAGAATGTTCATTACTTTCCCAAGTGTTTAACACAATGCTTGGCTTAATGCAGGCTGTATAATTGTCATCAACTGATTAAGAGTATGGAGAGTAGGATCAAACAGACTTCAAATTGAGTCTTGGTCTCCTGTATACCTACTGAAGACTTACTCAAGTTACTTGTCTGAATAGCATATTGATGATAAAATAATAATTAACAACAATAATGTCTACTATTGCTAGCAATTATTGAGTGCCAATCATGTGATAGCCACCGATAAGATTCTTACATGTATTATCTCATTTAATTCTCATTAAATCTCATAAACCTGAGTTTATCTCCATCAGTTCATTGATAAGTAAATTTATGTGTACGTATAACTAATTTAAATAATTATATTGGACCCTTATTGATTATATAATATGTATATAATTGACGAAATGCCTGTGTCATTGTTTCTTTTCCATCTTAATTTGAGCAGGAAGGAAAATTCAAACAAATTAAGCACAATCTTAAGTGTTTCCATACACTTGTTATCTGTTACTATGTAGTTATCCCCAAATTTAACTTTAGTGACTTAAAACAGCAATGAACACTTCTTCTGTCACACGGCTTTATGTGTCAGGAATCTAGCAGCAGCTTGGCTGGGTGTTTCTGGGCCAGGATCATTCTCGAAATTATAAAATTTTAACCAAGACTGCAGACATCACAATGCTTGCTGAGAGCCAGAGGACTCACTGTCATGCTCTCACGCTTGACAAATCACGGTGGCTTTGTGGGCAGGAGCCTTCCAGTGCTTGCCATCTGGGTCTCTCTATGGGACCACTTGAGTGTGCTTGCAACATGGCAGCTGGCCTCTGCAAGACCGAGTAATCCTGGAGAAGGTGAGGAAAAGCCACATCAATCTTTATGACCTCCCTTTGGAAGTCGTGCTCTGACATTTTGCAATATTCCTTTAGTTATAGTCTACCCAAGAAAAAGACAATCAGGAGATGAGAATCATAAAGACTGGCTACCACAACTGGGTTAAGAGAATGATGGGACCAGAAAGGGCACGAGGACAATAACAAAAGTCAGTATGGATCAGGATGCGTCGGGGCGAGTGGGTCAGGACTAAGGCGGAGGCTCTACAAAGGAGACTTTATGTGCCTGTAGGCGCGTGGCTCAGTGTAGAAAGTGATACCTAAGCAACCTGCCTATGTGGAGACAGACTTTCTTTGTAAGTTGAAGGACTGAACGGAGCATGGGGAGAGGATTGCTTTCATCTCAGGTGCACAGAGTGGAAAAGTATAAGCAAAGTGAATCCTTCAGAACAGTCTAAAGTGAGTGATCTGGCTAGCAAAGATACAGACGACAGTGTATTTTCAGGTAATGTCAATAACTGGGCCAATTCATGGTGTCATTGAATTGAATCTGCAATGTAAGTAGGAATAAAAGAATAAACGACATTGTGATAATGAGGAAGCAATAAAGCCCTGATTCAAAAAAGTCCAAAAGTGCTACCAGCAATATCTTTGAGTAAAAAATGATGGTGTGTAGATCAGCAAATCTGGATGAAATGTATCCCAAAGGCATTAGCAAGCCGACATCCTTTTGAGCAGAACAGAGTGGAGGAGGGAGAATAAAATGAGAAAGATTTTGAGCAAGAAAAGTGGCTACTACAAAGAAGGGATATTTCCATTATTTTCCAGCTCACCTGGTTGACCTGTATTCCTGGACAAATAGAGCTAAATTGTGCATTGGCTCATCTAGTTGAATCTCTAAGTTTAGTTACATGGTCCTTCCTCCCACTGACACTTTTTTTTTTGTAGTCGTGCCAAGGAACAGATCCTATTCTGCATTCTAGCATAATTTATTCTTCATTAGTCTGAGCTATGAGTAGCTCCTGATTACATTCAATTTCAGTGTTTACAGATTCATTTCTGTAATATTTCCTCTGGGTTTATTATTTCCATTTGTAAAAATGTACTAAGTCCTCTAAGTCAGAGTAAGTCGATGTAATGTGCAAGGGGCCAATGCTCTGCCTCACACTAGGCTGGGAGATTTGCAGGAACAGACAGACAGTAGACTTGAGTTTCAGGCCCTGTGGGGATCCTCCTGCCTTTTCAGGGCTCCTTTGCTTGCCAGAGCTTTTCCTGATTTTGAATTTGGGACTGTGTTGAGTGGTCAGAGTGGGCTTTGGGAAAAGAGATGCATCGTAGATGTGGTTTGGTATATCTCAGGCAATTAGGGTTCGGTCTTCTCAGAGGCCTCTTTGTCGGGGTGCTGCCCCTCTCTAGACCATCTGTATGGTTGCCAAGGAGAATCATCATGTAAGGATGATGTAGAACTCTCACGGAGGCTGTGGGTGAGATACTATCTTACTTTATTCCAAAGATCTAGGTTTGGATAAATAATCAGTTATAGGGTAGATTATTCAGTCACCCATCTGTTCATTCAACGACGTTACATGGTAGGTTCTGGGTTAGGTTCCAAGGGTACAATGACTTTATGTCCAGGTCTCAAGAATCTCTCTGCCTGGATATGGCATCTTCAAATTGTATATACTGGACCAATCAACAAAGGAACGGCAGTACCAATTTCTATTCTTCCTATGTCTATGGTTTAGAAATTTTCTTGAAAGTCTCTCTGGAGAAGCCATGTGCATTTCCTTGGATAATGTACATGAAAGTATTCCTCTTATTGATGGGGAAAATAGGCCTGGAATATTGTCTACAAACTTGTATCGGACACAACACAAATAGCCTTTAGTATCCTTCCCAAAGTTCTTTACTATTTTATAATCTTTTATTAATTGAGATTCTTTCGGTCTCAAAGAACTAAAAAACCTGTTGGAAACTGTTGACTATCAAAGAGTCAAGCATTGCTTTGTGTGATTCGTGCATCCTGGAACCCCTTTGACTTAAATATGCTTGTAGAGTTGCAAGGAATGCCATCTGGCTGTGGTCTCTCCCTGTGTCTTGCCTTCGCTTCCCGTGTGCTAACCCTATTTTCCAGCAGGATTTCTAAATCAACAGTTAGCTCACTCTGGCTGTTAGGCTGCCTCCATCTAGGTTCCTATGTTAGTTACTTTCTAGTTGCTGGGACAAAATACCCAGAGGAGAGGGTTATTTTGGCCCACAGTTTGTAGAGGTTTCAGTCCATAGCTGACTGGTTCCAAGGCAGGGAGGCATGGCAAAGAAACAGTTCATGGCCTGGCAGGTGGGAAGTGGAGAGGGATCAAGGGAAGAGGAGAGCTATATAGTGTCCTTCCAGGCCACGCCTACAGTGACCCACCTCTTGCCACCAGGCTTCAGCTCCCAATATCACACCAAGCTATAAACCCACATGTAGACTAATCTAGTATCACACATCCATGATCCAGTATCACATACTCATAATCCAGTAACCTTCCAAATCCCCACCTATGAACACATGAGGATTTGAGGGGGCATCTAGACATAAGCCATAACAGTTCCAATCTAGTATAAAAGTGCCCTTGTAAGGGATGCCCCACTGGAGTCATGTAGCACGTTCTCATTGGGCTGACTTAGCACAGGCACCCTCTGTTGAGGTGTGTGTTGTGCCCCGCCATCTCTGCAGGCTGCTCCATGTCCTCCTCTAGCCCACTTGGACCGCATGGTAAGAAAACTGTGGACATTTCCAAGCGACAGTTCGGTCTGTTGCCCCACAACATGGGAATGGATGCTGGGAAGGCAAACATTCACTGTAGATACATGGGTTCAATTTTATGCAGATTAAATATTAAAAATATTCCCTTAGAAATGTGAAATGATAAAGGAACAAGAAAGCATATTCTGTTATTGCTGGCAGAACACATCTGCCTTATTGCATTTAACTGAAGCTTATTTTGGGCAGAGGGACCTATATGGGGGCAGGGAATGGACTAAAAGCTATCACATAAATACAGTCACAAGAACTGGGGATGGTCAACCTATTGGAGCCTTTAAAACTCTGCACAAGCATTAGCGTCCATAGTGCCACAGTACATATTTGAAGGGCCTTAAAGCAGTCTTAACAACAGACTGTTCTGTGGGATTTCTAGTGATAAATAGCTTCTTGGTGGAGGAATGAGAAGGCTTGTTTAGAACTGTGTTTCTTATCTCTGCAGCTGTTCAAGTATAGTTTATCAGACAGTCTGTCAAACATGGTGCACATGAAAGTTAACCCCTGGGAGAAAGACTGGGCTTGGTGAACTTTTAATGCCCCTTTGATGCTTGAGATTCAATAATTTTCTTAGCGCTCTAAGTTTAACATGGAGAATGCCAAGACAGTGGTATTAACCTGGTAAGTAAGAGGCTATTCTTTAGATTATAGATTGCTGGACAAAAAGAAAATAAGCAGGCTTTCTCAAGAGAGCATATGGGAGGTGGAATAGGTTGGCCAGAAATCTTGGAGACAGAATTTTGCTTTGGGTATGATAAAGAGGAGTAAAAGAGACAAAATGGAGAGTACAAGAAGGGAAAATTGAGTTAACTCTCTGCAATTTTGCAATTACTTTTGAAATATTGTTTATGAGCTTTCTTTTCCCTCCCTGAATGAAAAAACTTAAAGGTGTATTCTCAGTGGTTCTTCTGCTTCTATTTTGGTTCAGTTCTGATAAATGACTTTCTACTTTTAAGTCATTTTAAGAAGTCATTTGCCCAAGCCCTTCCTCAGTGCACTTCACTGCATCACATAGAATGTTTGACTTGGGACTGCCTTGCCGTTGTTTTCCCCTTAGGATTTTCTTTCTGTCCCATTAGGAGACCTAAAGCCTGGAGTTTTGTCCTAAGAGAGAGTTGAAAACTTACTATGGCCTAAAGGTAGAAGCTATGGTTCCAATGTGTCTCTCAAAAGTTCAAGTGTTAAAAACTTAATACCAAATTTACATGTTAAAGATGTGTGGGGCTTTTGGAAGGGTTAGGGTCAGATGAGGTCACGAGAGTGGGGCCCTTGTGAGAGTATTAGAGGCTTCAAAAAGAAGTTCAGGAAGGGAGATCAAAACTTGCATTTTGCTCTCTGTCACCACGCAATGCCCTCAGATACATCATGTGCAACAAGAATGTCCTTATCAAAGTCTGGGCAGGTGACAGCACCATGCTGCCAGACTTCCAGAACTAGGAGGTTAATAAAGCTCTATTCTGTATACACCTCCCAGGCTCAAGTATTTTCTAAACAGCAACAGGAAATGGACTAAGACAGTGGACCATCCTTCTTAGAATTTAGACAGTAGTTTATTTTCCGCCTAGGTTGACCATCTTCAAACTTTTCATTTCAGCAATGTCCAACCTGTCAAAGTGTACTGACAGTTCTGCTGGACCTTCTAGGTGACCTCTGGATTATGTTTTCACATGGCATGCATATATGGCTGACAGGCTGCTTGGGTCTGTAACTCATCTGTTACGTGGGGACATTAAATACCCTCCAGGGAATGAAAGGGAATGAAATGTGGAATCTTTTTGGTAAATTTTCAAGTGGAACTCAGTTTTATTGCATGGAATGACTGGAATCTAGCCGATTTCACCTGAACCTCTTGAGTTCTTGAGTCCTGGTATGATGTAGAGCTCAGGTACCAGGATGAGCTCCTCTGTGTCTGATATTCATGGCTGGAAACAGCAGGACACCCAGCACTTCAAAGTTGGATCATTGAGCTTTGGAGAAGCTTTCACTTGACATTGCCAACTCAATTCTCTGCTTTCTCAAATCCAGGACTTCACTTGAACCATTTCCTGAGCCATGCTTCTCTTCCAGGAGTACCTGCCAAAGTCTTACTATTCCTGTGCCTTTTGGACGACTCCATAGTCCCTCCCAGCCTCTACCCACCCACACATGAATCCCTAGATCTTCTCACTTCAAACGCAAGTTCTTTGGTCTTTTTTATTATACCAACCATGACTTGTGTCCACATTGACTATGTTTTAAGGTCTTGAAAGTCTTTGCTAGGTCACACTTCAAGGGCCAGAGCTGCTCTTGTTCTTCTCTGTTGGGTGTTTCACCTGACATGCTTGAGATATATATATATATATATATATATATAGAGAGAGAGAGAGAGAGAGAGAGAGAGAGAATCCAAATGGACTCTTTTGTTTTGTTTTGGTTGCCCTGGACAATTCTGCGATGAAGAGAGTAATTCTTTACACCAGACCATAAAGCAACCTTGGATTTAGGCAGCATCCAGCCACACACATGGCAATTTATTTGGATACCACATCTCGAAAACAAAAGGAATGAAAGTTGTAGTTATATCCCAGCTGCTCAAGTTCTACCCCAAACCCACCCCGTTGTTAAGATGCTCTGTGATTCACCCTGAGTTGCGGGTCCTCTATCCTGCTAACTGCATCTTGTACTTGGGTTTAGTAGAACAATTTTATTGTTATATTGTCTTTTCTCTCTCTCTCTCTCTGTCTCTCTTTCTCTTTCTTCCTTCTTTCCTTCCTTCCTTCTTTTTCTTTCCTGCTATCTGAGTCCCATACTGGACTGTGGGCTTTACAAATACCTTGGTGAGATTTGAAGACAATAGGCTGAGACAATAAGAGGTAGTACAGATAGATGTTTCCAGAGATGCTGAAGCAGAACAGTGAGATTTCATGTGTGTGTGCATATATGCACTGGTATATGGAGGTGTATACACTGTATGTGTTTGTGTGCATGTGGTGGTATGTGCAGGCATGTGCACCGTATGTGTGTGTGGCATATGCACACGTGGCAAGGACATTTATTGAAAGTCTACTGGACACAATGTTAGGCCTTCTATGTCAAGGTTCCTCAAAAGGTATGACATATCATCCCCATTTCATGGAGAATGAATCAGCAGATCAGAAAAGACAAGCCTTTTAGTCACCCAAGCTCACCTAGCAAGGTTAAACTGGGATTCAAACTCAAGTCTGTCGAATTCAAAAGCCACAATTTACAGAGCAATCTTGACTCTCTTATGTGAATATAGTTTGGTCCCAAAATGTCCTTTGCCTCCAGTTCCATTTGAAGTCAGTGCTCCTTTCACTTCCTTTTTCTTTCCTCCATAATCCTATTTAGTCATACTTACAGTTCTTCAGAAAATATCATCATCTTGGCCCAGGCAGTTTCATTAAATGTGCAGCTGCCGAAGTCATCATTTTAGAAAATTACACGTTCTGCTGGGAGAATGCCCAATATATCATTTTCAGATCAAATCCACCAAAAGCTTTGCATATTAACAGACCATAGGAGAACCCACAGGACGTCAGCGTGGCATCACCCTACAGCATAAAACTGTCTTCCACCTCTGCTGCTACCCAAATACTTTCTAAACAAATCATTTCTGCCTAGAACATTTCTCTCCAGTTCTGTTTTCCAATTGGTCCTAAGAAAACTGAAATCTGTGTCAGAAGAAAAAAAGCAAGACAGGCTATCTTGGTTCTCCTTGATGAAGAGTTTGCCAGCCCGTGGTTATGGAAATGTCTCCCGTCTCATGTGAATAACATCCCAGGAGGACAGCACATCAGATCGACAAGGAACCCCTCCAGGCAGGTTCTGCCTGCTCTCCTTCACTCCCTTTTCCTTCCTTCCATTTCATTTCTGTATTTCTTTGTTAATGTGTGTGCTTAGTTTGCCAAATCCTACAGCTATACAAGGCTTGTTACAGAAAAATAAATACCCTCCACAAACTACACCTACCACGCCACCCATTCTGCAGAAATAGCATGCTGTGAACATGGGCCATGAGTACAGATGTCCCCTAGATCCCTCCCAACACATGCCTGCAGTCCATTTCCTAGTGTTTATATATTATGGCTATATAGGCAAAGTTGACAGCTGATGTCGTATGTACTATGTTATACATACTGTGTCTTATATATTATGATTGTTTTATTTTCCTGTCTTACATTTCATTTTCCTCTAAGTTTTTGTTTCTGTTTGGCTTGTCTGCTTGTAAACTTTAAAAATATTTTTCTTGCTAATTGTGCCCCCAATTTCATCCTGGTAAAAATTACTCACAATTAGATGCTCAATGCATTAGATAATCTGCTAAAGTTATCCTTTCGAAAGAATCTCTCCCACAGCCTTCTGCTCTGTTTCCAATCTGTTGGTCCATCTCTGTCAACATCTCTGTGTAGACATCTCTATTAACTTGGGGGTCTCCTTCCCTTTACCCTCGGCGATCCCTTTGTTTCTATCTCATGAAAATCTCTTTCCTTGGTGTCTTGGTTACTTTCTTGTTGCCGAGACACAATACCCAGCACCCACAACTTAAGGGCAGAGAGCTTTATTTTGAGTCACGGTTTGTAGAGGTTTCAGTCCATAGTCATCTGGCTCCAAGCAGGGCAGCAAGGCAGAGGGGCACGGTAGAGGATGAAGAGCATAAGAAATGGTGGCAGGAAGCAGAGGGTGATCAAGGCAAAAGGGAGGGAGACAGACCATGCCCCTAGGGACCCACCTTCTCCAGGCTTCATCTCTCAACATCACATCTAGCTATAAACTCATCAGTGGACTAATCCACTGGTAAGTGCCCCACTTATGAGTGCATGATGTTTTAAGGGGACAGCTAGATATAAACCATAACACTTGGTTTATGTCTTAGTTTGGATGGAACACATTTTCTGTTAGTTTCTTGATAATAAGTACAATGGATGAAAATTGTGATACCCAATGACAATGTTTTCAACACACCCACACTTAATATGTAATAATTCTGACATCAGAATCACAAAGTTGTTGCTTGATAGCTTCTAGATCTGACACTGGCAAAAAGTCTAGTTTCTTTCTCTTCTTGATCCTCTATAAGAAAATCATTTCATTTCTTCTCTTTGGAAGCTGGTAGGATATTCTGCCTAGCCTCAGAGTTGCTGTGTTCTTTTATATGGCCCCATAATAAATTCCCATAAAACTTGAAGATGAGAAGAACATCCGTTTTTAATGTCACAGTTCTGAAGTTCCTTCCTTTCCTTCCTCCCTCCCTTCCTTCCTTCCCTCCCTCCCTTCCTCCTTTCCTTCCTCCCTCCCTCCTTTCCTTCCTTCCTTCCGTCTTTCCTTCCTCCTTTCCTTCCTCCCTCCCTGTCTCCTTCCCACTCTCCTTCCTCCTTATCCTGCCCCCCCGATTCCTTCGTTGTGTACTGCTGAGGAATGAACCCAGGGCATGTGCACTGAGCTATATCCACAAACTCTTTTTTATTTTTTATTTTGAAACAGGGTCTCACTGAATTGCCCAGGTAAGGGTGAAATTTGTGATCCTCTTGCCTCAGACTCCCAAGGTGCTGGGATTACAAGAATATGCCATCGTGCCCGAGTGTTGTACTTCCAAAGGGCTATGTGATTAGATCAGGCCCACTGGGATAATTTCCCAATCTTAACGTTAAGGTGGCCAGATAACGGTATCTAAGCACGAGAGTAAAATCCGTGATGTTTATAGCCTAGGGCTGTATTCAAGTGGTGGAAGTGTCTCTGGCTCCTTGCAGAATTCTGCTGGCCAGAGTGCTGAAATGTTCAGACGATGCTCCTCCGCGTGTGTCCTTTCCCTTGTGTTCAGAGCTTCGGGTGAACTCTTTCGGTCTGAACTGAAGCCTTTTACTTCTCCTCTTGGAGCATTTCTCTAAATCCCAATCCCACAGACTGTTTCTTCTATTGCATTTCCTCTGGACTTTTGTGTCTTCCTTGTCAGTCTTCTAGTTTCCTGATGATTTCTTTCCTATTTTCTTACTCTTGGATTTCTCATTTTACTACATGGGAAAAAAAAATCACTCTGACTTCCAGCTCTACTGTACTTTTCATTTGCTTGTGCAATTATATAATGTTGGCTACCCCAAAGCGTGGGAGAGAGCATAGCAACTATTATGTTACTCACTGAAATTATTCTACTTTTGTGTACCGTGAGCCATCTGCTTTCAGCCAGGCAAATCTGAAGTGCTGGGTGGCATTTTCATATCACTTGAAGGCTCCTTTTACATCACTGAATTTTATGCTCTGTCTCTTGAAATTAGCTATTAAAATCTTAACACTAAGTCAAAGATGAAAAAGTAAGAAATATTCAGGGAAAACACTCCTTGGATCATCTCAATAATGGAGATTATGATTTATCTATTTCAAATACCTGGCTCATGAATAAGAATCTAGCATTAAGTGTTTGTTAATTTTCCTTTCAATTTAATTTGAAATAAAGAGTCACAATTAAGGAGGAAAGCTAAGAAGATCACAATAATAACAACACTGAAAAGCCCTTCATCAGTATGTTTTATATTCCATGAAATCGATATATTTTACTCATAATTTCCATACTGATTCTATTATCCATTTTATCATATAAAAAATGAAGGGAAGCCAGAAAAATAATAATAACTACACAAGAATGTCAGCCACAGGGATAAGTATTTATACAGAACTCAAATTTACAAATTTTTCAATATACAGTTTAGTCTTTGAACCAAACAGAAACAGTGTAACAGAATGTTTTGAGTACATAGAACTAGGATTAGACTCAGTTGGATTAAATTCTCAACTCCAGGATTTATTACCTAAGTTATCCTGAATAAGTGAATGAATATTTAAAGATTCAGTCTTGCCATCTATAAAATGTCATCTATTACATAAAATTGGCGAAAATCGTGAGATGACCTATGTAAATCGCTTCACACATGGAACCACTTCTATGAAGAGAAGACATTATTTCGATGAAATGTGTTATATCATGATCCTCATTACATTTTATGAATGCAGCATATTAAAATACATAGCATAGTGCCTGACATATGCTTAATATTCAGAATAAGTTTGTTCTTCATTGTCTTCATTTCCTTGACTCTTCACCTTTAAGGTAACACACAGTGATGGAATGAAGCATGGTGTAGACCCCTTAGCAACTTGCACTTTGGACCATTTCATTATAATTTGTTTTATTTCTCTTTACGTCGTTTCATTTCATTTAACATTACTTGATAAATTTCATGTTTCATTAAAAATAAAATATTTCATGCTTGCACGAAAACTAAGATATGTAAACACTCGTGTTTATATTAGCTATGAGCATACATTTCATAATTGCCTACAGTTGCAGAAGAGTAAGCATTTCCTTGAAGCTTAGTGGACCAAAAAACTTCATGGGGTTAATGTGACAGTGGCAATTGAACCGAGTCTTAAAGGGAGAAAAGAACTGGAACACGGTGACAAGGGCCAATGGCTTTACAAAGAGCATTTCCGGCCACAGTGCCACATTAGTAAAGTCAAGGGTGTGGGCAAGCCTTGAAACATCACAGTAATTCCTGTTAAAGCCACTCGGTCACAGTGTACAATGTGAAGGCTCAGAACTATTTCTATTTCCTAGAGAGATAAATGCCTTGTCGAACACATGGTTTGGAATCATTTAGTTAGTACTGAATTCTCCCTGCAGCAAAAGGATTAGTTCCAACGGCTGGACAAAATCTAGATAAAATATAGACACTACATTTTCCTTTCAATGGGTTTTGGTAGCACAAAATTCAGCTATTATTTTAATGAATGGTTGATCAAATGAAGGCATATTAATCTCAAATTATGTGCCAGATAGTGCACTCAGCAACGGAGGTACACTGATGTGTAAGTCAAACTTAGACTTCGATCTCAAGAAATTCAGTATGGTGGAGACAAGTAAACAGATCATTCCAGTACAGTGTAACAAACGATCAGTTATCTACTGGGAAAAGGATTATCTTTCACAATAATGGCAGAACTATTAAAAGCTCAAAAATAGGCCTAAAGTGGAGCTAGAGGGAAAATGGCAGGGCAGAAAGGACTGGGAATTTATCTCTCCAACTACACAAAATTGCACTATTTTGGAACTCTGGAAGTTTCAGGAGAAAGCTTGGGTGGTAAATTGTGGTTAATTTCGGTCAGTTCTAGCTTTTAACATGTGCCAGCTACCCACTCTGCACCCCCAGCTCCAGGCTAACCACTGTGTGTGTATCCCAGGAACAATCTGCACACACTTGTGAGGTTGCTATGCAACTGCTGTTATCATTTGTGGCTTAAGCTGACTGCCTTGGGACTTGTTCTGTGATTATTGATAAATCTGTACTTGATTAAGCTATTCCAATCGGATGTTATTACATTCACCTGAATTAAATTCCACTTGGTCAAAAAAAAGTAGTATTTTTTTGTTACAATGGCAAATTGATCAGATTAGTGGAATTGAGAGTCCAAAATCAGCCTCCATTTAATGTTTAGAAAGCTTAATGTTTCAAAAGTTGACATATCAAATCAGTGAAAAAAGATGGATAACTTAATTATTGGTCTTGAGCGAACCATATATTTAAAAAAATTTTTATTTCACACTATGCTTGTTCATAGGGGTTCATACTCAATAGTAAAAGAAACGCAGGAGAAATTCAGGGCAGGTAAGACTTTCTAAGTAACTGATAAAACGTAGAATCATAAGGAAAAATAATGATCTGTCTGACTACTATAGAAATATGAAAAATTTCTGGATCACAAAAGGCCCCATAAACAAAGTTACAAGTCAAGTGAGAGACTACACATAGAAGAATCTATCTAGAGTATTATGGCAGAGAGATATAAGGACAGAGATCGGTATCATTACAGTCCAGAATATGTAAGGTATTCTTGTGCAGCAGTAAAGCAAAGTGATGCCTGCTTTAAAGGGCTATAGTCAAGCAATGTCCAGAAGAGAAAGTACTAGTGATAAAATGAGCAGAGGAAATGATGTGAGTCAGATCCCCAGAAATTAGGGATTTGTTATCTTTGATCTATCATAATGGTGAGTTTT